>LPNX010090109.1:78729-163808 GCA_001517045.1 Pseudotsuga menziesii | reverse complement strand
CCCCCCCCCCCCCCCCCCCCAATCACCAAAAAAAAATTTAGGTCATTGGGGGAGGTTCTTAAACACCCCCCTCAAATGTCTAAATCTGTTTTTGAAGGTGGTTTTTAGAACCCCCCCCCCTAAAAAGAAAAATAAAAAGTCATGAGAATTAGACATTTGGGGGCGATTGTTTTAAAACTGCCCCCGAAAGTCCAATTCTTATGCATTTTGGAGCAGAGTTTTTAAAGACCCCCCCAAATACATTTTCGATGTGGATTTTTAAAAATTATCCCTCTAAAAGTCTTGAGAATTGAACTTTTGGTGATGGTTTGTAAAAAACCGCCTCCAATTGTTAAATTCTCATGATTTTTAGGGGGGGTTAGAAATTCTACTCCTAAATATATGTTTCAAGTAGGTTTTTTGAAAACCCCCATAAAAATCATAGAATTTTACTTTTGCAGGTGTTTTTTTAAAGACTGCTTCCAAAACTTCAATTCTCATGACTTTCGGCGGGGGTTAGAAGGACCTCCCCTAAATATTTATTTTCAGGTATGTTCCCAATATCCATACTATCAAAGACTACTAAAATTTACTGCTAATTATTGTATAATTTTCCCCTAATTAGCCTCATATTTGACCTCTAATTACCCCCAATTATCACTCATTTCACAAAAATGACCCCTACTTGATCACTAATTACCCCTAAATGATCCATGCTTACTTGTAATTAACCCTTGATAACCTATAAATGACCCCTACTTTTTTCCAAGGAAAACCTCATGGAAAAACCTATTGGATGTTTCCAAACATTCAATATAGATGGCATATTCACCAGTAAATCCATCGATGTAGACTAGTGTGCCTCGCACATGTTACCACCTAAGTTGTACTTAGTGTTTTTTTATCAAGTGAGCCTAGTGAATCGGACAAAGATTTTTTGTTCAAACTTCAGAAGACCTTTGGAAGTACTTCTGGGAAGTGCTTATTGTACTATATCACATGTTTATACCCCATGGGGGAATTGTAATAAATGTTCTAGCATGATAGTGTCTATAAAAGACTTGGTCTCTTAGACTTTATTTTTTAATTCGATCAGCCCAGGGTGTTTTTTCCCTTGGTTATTATTGGTTGTTGAATAAACGACTGATAATTTCTAAGTTTTTCACTCCATACCTCCAAAGTTGGGGTGGTCAGCTTGTCATTTAGTCCTATTGAGGTTATTAGAGTCTATGTGTCAATGTATAAACATGCTAGGCATCATGTTTGAGTCATATGAACATGTCTAAGTCCCCCTATATTTTTTCAATTTTATAATTTTTTAAATTTTTTCAGTGTTTTTTTATTAAAATTTAATTTTTCCAAAACTTAGGCTATTTTTAATAGTTTAATTGGAAAAACTGGTTTTGTAATAAAAGTGGGCCAAATAATCAGTTTCAATCATGTAGGTGCTCATTTTCAAGCTAAGAGGACCATGTAAACCCATGGACCCACTTTTTTCAGGTTTTGAGTGATTTTCCATCACTCAGGTTAGAAAACCCCAAAAAATCAATTATTGATTATTTTAATTAATAAATCGATGAATAATGGAGCAAATCCAAAATCCTAGATCAGTGGATTCTCAGCTGATTTGATTGAAATCAGTCAGATCTGAACCAGATTGACTGGATCTAACAAATCCTTGAATGAAGCAAGTGATCTAAACAGATCCAGAGTTGATCTTCAGCATCCTTTATGGGGAATTGCACCCTCTCTCTCTCCTCCACATGTGTGGGCTCTCCTGGAAGCTCTGTGGATTGATGTGTCAGTCTATGGGTTAATGTGTCAGCTCAATCAGCCCCTCGATTGACAGGTAGGCTCAATTTAGCTTCAGATCAACATTGATTGACTCTCCCTCAACTGTAGTGGTCTATCTCCTTGGGATTTGTGCCCCCCTGAGCTAGATCTCCTATTTTTTGTATAAATAAAGCTTAGATTACCTCTTCCAAGCTAGTTAGAAATGGGATTGAGGTGTTGTTGCTCTTGTACTATGTTATTGTTTATTATTTTGGAATAAAGAAGCTTTGGAGGCAATATATATGGTGTAATGCTCTTCATGTGCGGATGGTGATTGTCAAATGCTTATGAGGTATAATCTGTGTTATTTATCATTGCTTTTGCTGGTGAATTGTTGGCCTTGAAGGAGAGAGTTCCCTCCTATTAGGGTAAGAGTTTATTCTAGTTTGATTTATTCTCTTACTGTTTGCTTGTTTCAGATCTATTGGAGTTGCATGTATTTTAAGTTTAATTGCATGCTTTCCAATTATCTCTTCCAGCAGCACCTATGTTTTAACCATCTGTTTGTGCAAGGATTTATAAGTTGCAGGTGATCTCACTTGTAGAAGAGGTTGAGATGGTTTGCATCTTCCTCATCTTCAATATCTTCTGAATGACATAGTCCCTCGGTGTTCCACCAAAGCAGACTCCAAAGCTCAACATTCCCAGGCTTCCAGCACTCTTTCTCTCTCTTTCTCCTTCAAAAAATCAATTTTCTTACCTGGTTACTGTGTTCAAAAGCTTTGTTATCATTTGGATCTGTTGTATTAAAGTAAAATTTACATAGATATGATATTTCAAAGCTCATAGTCTAGATCTCATTTCTGAAAAGTATCATTAAGCATTCTAGATCTAGCATAAGGAAATCGTTCGTTTTGCATGGCAAGTTAAAGAAAATCAGTAGGTTGCATGCTCTAGATTTCCTTTTCTGTTTCAAAAAAGATTAAATCCAGCAACCAGTGCATATTTCATTGGATGCACAAATAGCAAGCCAAGATCCCAAGGAAAGCTTGCTTTCCTTGGTTCCTTTTTCACTTGTTTAGCTAGTTTTAACTTAGTCTTTTTTGAGTTAAGGTAGGCGGACCCAAAGGTACTCTTAAAGTGCTTTTGGGAATATTTTATTCTAACATGCTTGTTGGTTTTTAGCAGGTGTAATAGACAATAAAATAAGCTACTTTTCGAAAGTGGTTGCGGGAGCATTCAAAGCCCCCGATGGGTCTCTCCTTTCACTAAAATTTAAAATTTTTGGAAAGTTGTAAGATCTTGGTTTCATCTCGTATAAGGACCAAGAGGTTTTTGATATTTCAGTTTGCTGATATTGTAATCAATAATAATAAAATAAAATCTTTTTTGAGTAGGCTCTTTCGAACCCGCTCCCCATTCCTCTAGGAGGGGATCTGCGTCTGTTTCACCTATTTGCATTCTTCCCTTTTTTCTGCTCTATTTTAGTACTGACATGCACGATTGTATACTTTGATATAATTTTTCATTATTCCATATTTTAATTTCAAAATTAATCATACTACTTACCCCATGACTTCTCGATTGACTTGCAAGGGGAAAGAGATGCGTGGTAGGACTAATTAGAAAATCGGCATTGTGTATCTTTGATTCCTTTTTCATCAATTGTTTCGTTAGCCATAATAAAATTAACCCCTCCTTGATTCCCCGATTGAGATCCACTTGGATCGAAAGAGGTTCCTGGAGGGTTTTCTTTTTAACAAGAACACCTATCTTAAAATTAACTAAAAATAACAAAGACTCCAGTGTGTATGCTCTGTACTTGGCTATGGTTCGTTCGATCAGTCAAGCTACATCAAAAGCACTTGAGTGACTAGAATAATTAGGATTCACTCTCCCCAAATTGACAAACCATCAGGTGAAAATCCAACACCTCGATCAAACCATTACGGTGGAAAAATACCTAAAGGAAGCAGGAACTCCTGAAAAGTGACCTCGGGGCATCGATCTCTGTTACACCTTTGGGTGCATTATGAACAATAGCCTCAGAGACTCCATTCAACCCACATATTCCTTGCAGGTAGCCGTCACAGTTTAGTTTTGGACATACTTCAAGTACCCCCTGGGTATATCTGGAGTCCCCTCGCCTAACTCATCTTCTTACATTAATTTAAAATTAACCAAGATACAATTGCACAACATTCATTCCAGCACTTGCAAGCACTCTTAATTTTTTTTCGACTCCATTTTCAAGGCACTGGTCAACTATTTATTTCTTTCAATCTATATGTGATTGGGTGTCATTTTTGTGCATACTTGTGATTATCTTATCATGTTCTTTGTTGTTTACAATTGTTAAATCAAAACTCCTAAAAAACTTACTCTTTAATACCATCATCATACTAAATAATTTTTCCTTAGTAACTTAATAGGG
The DNA here is from genome assembly GCA_001517045.1 of Pseudotsuga menziesii. Classification (NCBI taxonomy): domain Eukaryota; kingdom Viridiplantae; phylum Streptophyta; class Pinopsida; order Pinales; family Pinaceae; genus Pseudotsuga; species Pseudotsuga menziesii. Next base: position 159,622 of record LPNX010090109.1, on the reverse strand, counting down.
TCTACCCCCCTTGGCTTCGTTAGGAGTTGAGCCTAAATGGAGGAGTCAAGAAAAAGGCGACAGCCTTAACTCAAGACTTGCCCCCAAGGACACACCGAGTGGCTTAAATATTTCTGCCATGTAACCCAGGTGTGAGAAAGGTGACAACAACACACAAGGATTCTAAATGGGCACATGCCACCATGAACCTAACTAAATGCCCAACATCATGGACAGACACTAGTTTAGCTAATCCCTTGGGCTTAAATGGGCCGTACTTACCCATAATTGACCGATAAGTACCATTTATTGCCCCTAGTTAACCCATAATTGACCCCTAATTATCACTAATTAACTCCTAATTACCCCATAGTTCACCCCTTATTAACTAGTAATTACCCCTAAATGATCCATGCTTACCAATAATTAACCCTTGATAACCTCTAAATGACCCCTACATTTTTCCAACGAAAACCTCGTGGAGAAACCCAATGGATCTTTCCAAACATTCATAGATGCAATATTCCCTAGTAAACACATCAATGTAGAGTAGCGTGCTTCACACACAAGTATTCAAAATGGGCACATGTCGGCATGAACCTAACTACATGCCTAACACCATGGACAACCACTAGTTTAGCTAAGCCCTTGGGATTAAATGCCCCCTACTCACCTATAATTGAGCCATAGGTACTATTAATTCCCCCAAGTTGATCCATAGTTGACCCCTAATTACCACTAATTAACCCCTAATTATCCCATAATTGACCCCTTATTAAACCCTAATTACCACAGCTCATTACCCAATAATTACCCCTAAATTACCCTTAATTACCCATAATTGACCACAAATTACCCCTAAACTATCACTAATCAATCCCTAATTACCCTTCATTTACCCAAAATTACCCATAAATGACCCCTCACATTGCGCAGGGCTTGAGTCCATCACATAGCCCTTATAGAGGTAATTTTTGGCTTATGAGTCAGATATGGTGGAAATTTTGGGATGTATAACACCATGAATATTTTTTTACATGAAGATGCCATGGTTTTAGATTAACTTCTAGGGCCTAAGTTCATATAGTTTCCTCTAGGTCTCATGGGTCATGTGTAGCACCGCAAACGACCACACATGCCATACAAAGGAAATATTTGGCATATGAGTGAAGTATGCCCATCATTTTGAGAATTAACATACCAAGGTTGATTCTTAATGCCCATGCCATGGTCTAGGGATAAAAGTCAAGGCACTTAACCATAGCATATATTTCTATGGGGATTGCATGCCATGTTTTGTAACTCAAGGAATCACACATTCCCATAATACATAATCTTTGGCCTCCAAGTTTTATATTGTGGTTATTTCAATGTTTAAAATGCTTGATATTTTTCGTGGGGATAAGGGCATAGTTTGGTGCAAATACCTAGGTTCTAAGTCCATGAAATTTATCTCTAAGCTGCACATGCCATGTGTGGGGCCTTAAGCCACAACATAGGCCATGTATAGGAAACCTTTTGAATGTGATTAAGATTCCATGATTCAAAAGCTTGATTTTAAATTGATTGTATGAACCTCTCTCAACAACAAAAATCATATGGAGGGACCCTCTCATATATTTGTAGTAGAGGAAGCTTATTTCACTGGGGATCAAAATATTTGACCATATAGTCAACTCTCCTTTAGTAGCATCTAGCCTTGGTCAAAAATGGATTCTTTAGGACTTCCAATGCTCTCCAAGGGTGTAGCATATCCTTACATTTTGGTCTTGTGATTCTTTTGAAATTATCGAAGTCATAAGTAGAGAAACCATTGCTTTGAGCTTTTATTTTCCCATATTTATTTGCAACAATATTTTATAAGATCAATGATCAAAACTTGGATCTAATTATGCAGTATTAAAGGTTATAAGCCTAGAAAACTAGTATTTGCAATCTTTTATCTTCATAATCTAAATCTAACATTTTTTTGTAAAATTATTGAAATATAATTGGCACTAAAATAATTAAATCAAATTGCAATAGAGTTGGTCCATCTATAATAGGCATGAGTTTCGTGTGTCACTTATGTATATGAGTTAGGTGAATCTATTATGTGCTTGAGTTTAGTGTGTGTATTTGGTGATCTCAATTATTATCATCTTCATTGTGATGTGAAATGTCCTCACCGTTTTGCTTCACATATTGGAGTTAATTGTTGAATGCTAATCCTTCATTCTCATTTTATGAAGTGTGATAAAACTCCCATAGTACCACTATCCACCATTTAGAAGGTGTAGAGATGCCTATTTCCTTCTTGTCCACATGGTTTCATTGAGTGACCACTTTTTACTTTCATATTTCATCTTAGATTTCTTTGGGATGTAGTGTAAAGGGCACAAATGGGAAAGGTGTTTTTAGGGGTGGTTTTATAATAACCACCCTTAAAATATTGTTCGAGCCATTATAATTGTCTTATTATTTGTCTTGTGTATAATTCCAAAAAGCATTATACTTCACCTCCTTGGTGGCATTTTGTTTTCATTGGTGCATGGAAATTTCCTAATAGTTACCAAGATGTGCATGTGATTTAGATTCATGGATAATATTTCTTTTCTAAGGAAATTCTCATGGAAAACCCTCCGAGTATTTCCTCATGATCCATGGATGGTAAATGTGGTAAACTGACGGCCCTGATGATAGGTCCTAATCATAAGGGAATCAAGAGCTTTGAACTCATGACCTTCCCAACATTGAGGGAATTAATATCTCATGTTTGGCTCATTACAACTCGAGATAACTCTCAAGGATAGATTCATGGCCAGCATGTGCATTTTATTTAACATTATGGCTAATTTCTTCACTTGATTTTAAATCTACAAGATTATGAAATTTACATAATTCATTTTTGTTCCTCCAGTTTTGTCTGCACTTGTGTTGTCTATTTGATGTAAATATGTAACAAATATTCATAGTGTGGAGCTCAATCCAACTCCCCACTAGTGAAATAATTTGGCTTATAAGAAAGAAATCAAGTTGTATCATTCATGTGCTTGAAATGAATGTGAAATCGCGAAGATTATGTAATAGTTAAGTAAAAGGGAGATAAAACCAAAATTTTACTATGCAAGGAAACCTAAATTGAAGGAGAAATGATTTCCACATGTGAGCGTGGATAATTTCAGGAGCTATATATAGCCCATGGGCTATATTAAGGGGGTTACAAACATTTAGTGGGATATTTTATTATATGGAAAGAGTTCTTTCAGCTAAAATATATTCTCCCAATATTTATTAGAAAAAAAAATCCAAATGAATAGCCTATTATATATTAATGGGGAAAATGAAAAAAACTATTTCCTCCCTAGCGAAATCTCCCTCCAATCTATCTTTCACCCAAAATTTCTAGAGAAAATCTAGTGAAATCACTCATTCTCCCCCAATTTTCAGTAATTGAGGCTCATAAGGGTTATTTCACCCTCCATTTTCCTTGTCTTTCACGCATATGGTTGCATTCAACTGTATTTTTAGTCAATTTAACCTGATACCTTCTTTGAGAACCTTGTTTCCAGTATTGGAGGTAAAATTAGGTGTTATTTTATTTAATATAAAGGATACATCGGTTCATGGTTCACCCACATTGGATTTCATTTACAGGGTGAAGTCTATGGCTAATGTGATCCCACTTTTCATTCTTAGTTTTCTATACATTTTAATCTTCGCATAACATATCCATTCTCGAAAGATCAGGTCTTGTAGGGGCATGTCGCACATGCAATATATCAAATAATACAAACTTGCATCACATCTTTTATCTAATAATTAACATGATATTTGTTCCATCGTTCTTTTTATGTTTTTTATCCAAATATACAATAGATTGTTATATTGTAAAGTAACATTTTATCATGCCTTCTATCATGGATTATTTTTTAGGATTGTTCAATTCTATGGAACTCTTGATTCTTAGAGCTCATTTGGTGTTATTAGGGTTTTATTCTATCCTAGGAGTATTGGTTCCATGAAAGTGTTATAGAGCTCAAAATATATGATTTATTTTATGCCTTGTCATGTTTAAACTATTGACTAACATTTATATGTTGTTAGTGGATGCTACTCTTGATGGAGAGACACCACATGGTTTTTATATATTCAAACTAAATTTGACCTAGCTGTTTAAAATGTGATTTTATTCCATATAAAGGATACATCGGTTCATGGTTCACCCACATTGGATTTCATTTACAAGGTGAAGGTTATGGTTAATGTGATTCCACTTTTTATTGTTAGGAGTCTAGACATTTTAATCTTCGCATAACATATCTATTGTCGAAAGATCGGGTCTTGTAGGGGCATGTCGCACATGCAATATATCAAATAATACAAACTTGCATCACATATTTTATCCAATAATTAACATGATATTCGTTCAATCGTTCTTTTATGTTTTTTATCCAAATCTACAATAGATTGTTATATTGTAAATTAACATTTTATCATGCCTTCTATCATGGATTATTTTTTAGCATTGCCGAATTCTATGGAACTCTTGATTATTAGGGATCATTTGGTGTCATTAGGGTTTTATTCTGTCCTAGGAGTATTGGTTCCATGAAAGTGTTATAGAGCCCAAAATATACGATTTATTTTATTCCTTGTCATGTTTAAACTATTGACTAAAATTTATATGTTGTTAGTGGATGCTACTCTTGATGGCCCGAGACACCACATGGTTTTTATATATTCAAACTAAATTTGACCTAGTTGTTTAAAATGTGATTTTATTATGATCTTTCTCTACAATTTTTATTGGATGTAAAGCATTAATGAGAATGTATATGTTCATATTTTATGTCTCTTATTGTTGATATTTGGGATTTTGTAATATAAATGAATGCTTACTAATTATAATGGCGGGGCTATAGTGGAATGGTCATTATTTTGGTTGTGTTCTTGTAGAGTTGTCCAAAGTGTACTGGTAGATTCTTTTATTTGCATTGAGAAGTTCGTGACTGGTATATATTTTTATTCACATTGGCAAGTTCGTCAATTTTATTTGTGAACTAAATTTGTTGGGTTTGGTACTTGTTTTATGATGTTTTGTTTTTTCTAAGGGTCATTCAGAAGTAAAATGTTTTTTGGTGATTTGTTTTGATGTGTAATTGTTATCATCACATAGAAATGAATCTAGTTATGTATGATAAATATATGATTTAGTTGGAAGACGATACGTCATTTCCATCATGATTGTATATAATATGTACATAGCATGTTTGACATAATATGTAGATATTATGCTATTTGATATCTAATATTTTGCATTCAAGGAGGGTGATAAGAAAATTTTACCACATTTGGCATGCTTTCAAAATTTTCAAGGGCATGGATACAAACACCTACTTAGTTTATCTAAGAAAAAATAGTATTTAATAGAGTAGTTATAATGATATGTTTGTTGATGCATTAATGTGCTTTATATTCTTGTGAGTGTATGTTTTTATTTCTAATAACCATTGCAAGTTTCTAACTAACTCTAAGAATTCTAAATCAAATGACATAATTCACATTTTGATTGTCAACAAAAGAAATGAAAAAGAGACATTCGTATCTATAAACATATAAGCATGCTATTTTTTTATTAGAGGGTAACTTAAAATTGAGAGATTTGGAAAATAAGCTAATTGGGAATTCATACGCTATATTAAGGTTGTGGGTCTTGATAATAATTCACATTATAATAATGATTCATGGGTTCCATAATCACTCCACAGTGTGAAGTGTTCAATTCTAACAGTTTGTCGGTATGTCAAGATTTCTGTCCCCACATGTTAGTTGGACCATTAAGGGGCGGGATAAAAAATGGATTACCCACTTTCCCTGAATCTAGTTAGTGTAGTTGTGAGTGACCCAATATTGCTTGTGAAATGTATAAATAAATACCTCCTCTATTCATTCATGTATTTGTTCATTGGAGGGTCTAGGAGTCGAGAGATTCAAGATTTGGTATATGCTCTTCTATTGCACTACCTTAGTAATCTACAAAATCAAAAAACTAAGTCTTCCTAGAAAAAAGATGCACCAAAACATTGCTAGGTTTTATAATTTAATGAAATATTCACCAATTTTTACAATATTTTATAATTCGGTGAAATGTTCGCCAAGACTCTACAATATCTAATAATTTAGTGAAAGATTCGCCAAAATTTTACAAGATTCTATAATAGAATGACAGATTAGCCAAAGACATTATGTATACATATTATATTATTGATAAAATAGCCTTCAAATTTTCCTATATATTAGGGAGATTCTCTCATTTATTATACATAGAAATTTCGAGGGTGTTCTTAAAATTATCCCTGCATGTGAGGGGGTTCATAAGCCTTGGTGGGGTATTCCTCGTGGAGGGTATTATTATTCACTAGAACAAAATATAAATGGGGAGAGAGAGGAGAGACCACAAGGAGGGTGCAACCTTGTGAATACTGACATTTTTAGACTAGGGATACTACCTTGAATATGGCCCAGAGTATGAGATTGAACATGTGTCCTTGTGATGTCATAACATTAATTTAGGATGGCATCTACATTGAGATATTATTGAGTTTAAGCTTGCCTAAGGTTGGGTGCTGTGTTCCTCTGCCACAATGATTTCGGAAAATATTTCATTAAAAAGATAAGTGCCCTAGAACTTAATTGAATTATGTTTGTTGATAAGTGCTCTTGAGCAAATAATGAAAGTACGACACACACTTGAAGTCAAGATTGTGACTAAAGTATCTTGATGACCATTCCATGGTATAAGGAAAAAGATAGGATATTATGCCATAGAATTTTATTATGGATATCATCGTCCATGTGTGGGGTCTCAAACCAACACATGAATTACTTGTTTTTAACCCTTAATTGACCCCTAATTACCACTAATTTATCCCTAATTATCCCATAATTGACCCCTTATTAACCCCTAATTACCACTAATTACCAAATAATTACCCCTAAATGACCCTTAATTACCCATAATTGACAACAAATCACCCCTAAACTATCACAAATTAACCCCTAATTATCCTTCATTTACCCACAATTACACATAAATTACCCCTAACTATGCACAATGATTGAGTCAAACAAATAGACCTTATAGATTAGAAACTTTTGGCTTGTGAGTGGGATATGGTGGCCAATTTGGGATGTATAACACCATGAAGGGTTTTTATAACTAGGTCATAGTTTGAGATTAACATCTAGGGTAGTAAGTTCATATCACTTCTTCTAGGTCCCATGGGTCATGTAGTTCCCAAAAAATCTACACATGCCTTGTATAGGAACTTTTCTACATATGAGTGAGATATGTCCATCATTTTGAGAATTAACATACCAAAGATGGTTTTGAATTCCCATACCATGGTATAGGGATAAAAGGCGAGGTACTAGGCCATAACATATATTTATATGGAGCTCACATGCCATGTTTCAACTCTTAGGGAAGCACACATGTTGTTAATACATAACCTTTGTCCTAAAAGTTTGGTTTGGTGGTGATTTGAAGGTTTGAAATACTTGATATGTTTCTTGGGGATAAGGGCATAGTTGGTGTAAAATCGTAGGTTCTAATCCATGGAATCTATCTCTAACCCTTACATGTCATGTGTGGGGACTTAATCCACAACATAGGCCATGCATAGGAAATCTATGGCATGTGAGTAATATGTCGTGTGACATTTGAAGCTAGTTTTAATACACCAAGGATGGTTCTCACAACCCAATTTGTGGCCCACGGTAAAGATGCAGATTTTTAGCCCATAACATGTGGCGTTTGGGTTATACATAGGCCATCCATGAGTCCCTATCCTATCTTTTCCCTATGACATGGATATGGTGGCCATTTTTAATTTTGTCACATTATGGAAACCTCTTCATCATTAATCCATCATTTTATACCAAAACCCATGTTGTTGGGATAAAACATTTGTTAATGGGGCTCGTGGTCTTTGCATAATAGCCCACATCATTACATCGGGCCTGTGTAGGGTATCCTTAGTTCCCTACATGTGATATGTGGCCACCACATTGAGGAGGGGCACACTAGGGATGGATCTTAAGGACCATTCCACAACATAAGGAAAAATATAGGACCTTATGTTGTCATGGTCCTTGTGTAGGGCCCTACACATAATTACTTTACCATACAAGTGAGATATGGTGGCCACTTAAATATGTGTAACATTGATAGGGATGATTATTGTGGCCTATAGCATGGCCCACGAACTAAATCTAGGGTCTTATGCCATACTACTTTTATATGCGGTTGATGGTCCATGCATGTTAACCTAAACTACCACATAAGAACTATGTATGGAAACTCTAGACTACATGTAACAATGTGGCTCATGAGTGATGTGTCGTAAGGCCTCGAGACAACAAATAATCTCTATGGAGGGAATATTCTTTCAACTACAAGTGGGATATGTTTGTGTTTTGATATTTATAACATCGATAATCGATCTCTTGGCCCACACCATGGTATAGGGTTTAAATTTATGGCCTAATTTCACACCATTTGTTTACTTGGTCATGGATCATCACGATTCCCTTGATCATCACATAGCATGAATATACATAGAAAATATATAGTCTACATGTGATATATGGTCATCATTTTGAAAACTTGTGCATAGGGGATGGTTCTTGATGCGTGACTTAAAATATAGTAAAAAATATGGTCTTAGGATGTAACATTTATATCCTCCCATTTCCATTTATAATGTGATATTTCCATCACGATTCAATAATTGCTAACTTGAAAGGGAAATTATATATTTTTTGTTATAATGCGAGGATAATAACTCCATGTCCACTTCTTCCACATGCTCCTCCTCCTCTCGCATTCAATTCTAAATTATATATCTTCTTTATGCTCTCTTTTCCTTTTTCAGTGTCAAGAACATTTGCAGTATTACTATTTTACCATTTCCACAATCTCAATCCTTATCCTCTATTGATTCCATTTCATTGGTGTGGTTTATATCTTAAATTCATTTAGTTTCATGTATATAGGCTCTTATTTTGTCTCCTAGTTATTTTTTCTTCCTCCTCCACTCCTTGGATATGATTTTGATTTGTTGTTTCATTAGTGTATAATGTATCCTTCATTATTAAGTTCTCCTTAGTTTCAGTATGATCTTGATTGTATTCTTTATTTATTCCTTGAGATTGGGTTTATATCCCTCCTTCTCCATATTCTCATGGTTAATCACCTCATGAGTGAGTTTAACGAAGCAAGGGACCATGGTTTTGGTTTCTTAGTGGCACCCCCTTCCCTTTCCTCTAAACTACTATACAACCATCATAGATCCTATTTCCATTCTCCTCCACTTGCACACATTTAACATTAAGGGGGTTGTCCCATATTTAATGGAAATGATAATTCTATTTTATGTTAGTGAAAGGGGATATTCCCATAGTCTAGATTTTGGACCCATCCATTGTCCATATAATCTAGATTTTGGATCATGACTTGAGAAATTCATCTCCTTCAAAGGTACACTTCTGAACTTTAATTTGAAATTTGAGAATCCCTCCTTTTTGTCTATCTACATCGATAAGTCCACCTTGGGACTTGATTTTAAACTTTCCGTCTAGGGTCAAGGAGGACTACTACCAAGTCGATGGGTTGATGTGCAAGGGTAATAAGTTATGAAAGAGATTGCATGATAAATATTATTATGATAACTATAAGCTGGTGTGTCTATATTGTTGGTCATTGGGGTTCATTCCTATGAGACATTGTGGTGATTCACCCTATGATAAGAATATTTTTATCCTTGAATTTATCTCTACCTCAACAAAGACCACCATTCTTGATTTTATCGTTGAATTCTTTATTAGGCATTAGCAGCAAGGATTCCACTTGTACACTGAAATTCTATCTTTAGTCCCTATCTAGACATGAATGTTTAGTTTTCCTCTAGAGTATTGGCATGACAACTTTGTTATTGCCATTAAATATGAACTATATAAATTTGTTACCCTTTCTCTAGAGATGGTAAATTTGGATACTACTGCTTGTGCTTGTATTTGCATTGAAGGTTCATTTGAACAAGTGTCTTTTTCAGGAAACCATTCTAGATTGCAATGGTTGTACTGAAATTCAAATGTTGGAGTATGAATGCATTGCTTTTCGCCATAGGGTGTTATTTTGCACATGACCACCCGGTTTCCTCTTGTTTGAATGCTAAAGTGTCTTCCCATACTACTTCATATTCAAAGAAGCGTACAAATTGCAAAGAAACTTGATGGAAGAACTCTGGTAGAGACACCAATAGGGAGGAATTGATAGGGCATTAAAGTGTTGAGTCTGATTCCAAGTTGCTTTTCTTTATGGATGGTATGTTTCTACACCCTGAGGGGAATGGTGTAGTTTTGATGCCTCCCAACATTATTAAAGGTATACAATAATATTTTTTGTGGATGATAACTACTCACAAATGAAAGAAATTCTAGGTGCGAACCTCATCCTTTTAGATGAGGGTTGGATAAAAGTCAAGAATAAGACATAATTGAAATATTATTTCAAAATTTACTTGTTTCCCATAATATTAAGAAAGGACATGCCTTCTTGATTACAAAGTGCTGATGATAAAAATATTTTTATAAGAAATAATATTACAAAGGGATTTTCGAATGATGGAAGTTTCTAGTTGTCTAGCAACTCTTAGAATTTTAAGAAATTAAGGTCATGCATGTCTTCTTAATATTGTAGTATTTCTCATGGTATTTATCTTGTCATTTGGTTTAACTGCCCATCAAATATGGTCACAACCATAACTATAATATGTTAAATATTTTTAGTGGATGAGTACATTTATTTTTATTTTAAAAAATCTAGAACACTATGAACTACTACAAGACCACTACTATCCACATTATTTATTTATGCAACTATGTACTCTTCTTGTTTGCATCCAATGTGATTTATTTGATGGCTAGAAAAAATCATCAATGCCACAAATATCCCGTAATATTTTGCACCAAATGTCATTGATATAATATATGATCATAAAAGAATATTATTATAAAATGGTTAACCTTAAAATTTCATTGTTATATTAAATTTACATTTTAATTCTACAACAATAATGATTTTGTTGCCCTCTATTGGAATTTTGGGGATTTTTATTTCCTTCCCTCCATTGGAATTTTGAGGGTTTCATTTCCTTTTCGTTATATATTCCAATTGGGAAAACGTAGGAGGCAGGACAAAGAGAAGAAGGAACCAAATGTGGTCGTATGGATGGAAATTATCAGTGCTTAAGCCAAACATGGGTTTCACCAGGATGCCTTCATACATTTTCTAGAAATGCAACAAGACATATTTTATCCCGATTAGTTTACATTTGCCACTGTTCGTCAGGTATGTGCCCATTTTCCAGACATCATTTTGGGGAAGGCAGTTCATAATAACATAGTTAGAAGTGGGTTTCAGATCCATGTCTCTATGGGAAACACGCTTGTAGATATGTATGCATGTGGAAGAATATATGATGCATAGAAATTTTTTGAAAAATGCTCAAGAGAAATGTGGTCACTTCGATTTCCATGATTGGATGTTATGATCGAAACCGGTTTCGTGACGAGGCCTTGGAGTTCTTTCACAGAATTGTTGAATGAAGCGTAATATATTGGACTTCAGTTATTGCAGTTTATGCCATGCACGGGAATAACGAGGAATCATTGACATTGTTTTGAGTGATGCAGAGATCGAGCATCTAGGTTAATCAGCTAACATTTGCTAGTGTTCTTCCAACATTTGTTGATTTGTGGACTTTCCTATGGATGCGCCGAGTAATCGTTCATGCTCAGTAAAGTGTACTAGTCCAAACAAAAAGGGATTTGTGATTACAACACAGGTATTAGTCCTAAACTCAATGATCATTAGAAACCCCCTCTCATTTTACTCTCATATCTCATTGTTTTATTATCTTACTGGTAGATGTAGTTGTGAGAAGTGATTTAATATGTTGAGTGTGTTTGATAGTTTGTGAAGGAGGGAAAAGATGTTAGAGTTGAAGGCAAAACCCTAAACTCAATGTTCAATAGAAGTCCCCTCTCATTTTACTATCATATCTCATCATTTCATCCAAAAGGTTTATAGGGAAAAAAAGTTGGAATTGAAGCCAAGATCCTAAACTCAGTCTCCAATAGATACCCCCTCTCATTTTACTCTCACATTTTATCATTTCAATCTCTTATTCGTTGTAGATGTGATTGTGAGGAGTTGTTTTATTTGTTGAGTGTGTTTTACAGTTTTTGGAGGGTGATTTCATCATTGTAGGATTCATTGTCTATTTTGAATTTATAATCATGGTATGAGTTATGTAGTTAACTATTTGTAATCTAGTTATTGAACTTGGCACCATTTGTCAATTTGACCATGAAATCATGGATTGCAACCTCTTTTACACACATTTCTCGTCAACATCATGTAATGAGATCAAAGTATCAATGTTTACCTCAAATCCTTAAGTTTTGGAGTTAAAAATGTATAGTTCACAACAAAGAGAACCACCCTCTTATTTCCAAAAAAAGAGGTGTGATCCCGTCTCCCCTATCACAAATATAATAAGATAGAAAAACCTTCTCTACTACAAATATATTAAGATAATGGAACAAATAAAAAGCTCACACCTTTTCTCCCTTATTACCATAAAACAAAGGGATTGCCCTCACTTTCCCCGTAAAATTTTTCTCCACAAACTAGAACTTTCCCAATAAAATGGAAACAAAGAAAGAATTATAAGGGAGAGTCCACGCTCTGCGATTCCAATCTTAATTAAAAAAACAATAAAATCCAGAATTAACGAGAGGCATGCACCTCCATTTACCCATCATAAAAAAAAAAAATCACAAAGCAAAGAAGCATCGTTCATCGTATTCCGGAGGAGAGGAAGCGTTGCGCCCTTGTTCCTTTCTTGCATTTACCCAAGGTAATTGGGAAACACCCCAAACTCTAACGGCTCTCCTCAACCGTAACTTAGCTTTTAAATTTCTTTAAAATATATTGATCACTCCTTTTCTCTAAGGAGATCGCTTTCGTGGAGTAACGTTCTCTAAATCATAAACACGTATATTTATAAACTTTATAATGTATACATGAAAATCCTTTATTACACTTATATGAATGTTCAATCTTGATAATATTTAATCCAATTTTCCATAATAGCATTATTATTATAACTATTTATCATAACACTTGATTTTATATTTATATATATATAGACACACATTACACCACACCAAATAGTTATGTGAATTGTGAATTATCATTACATCATACATATATATACACACCATATATCATATTGTTGTGTGTATAGGGAGATACATACATTACGTCATATATGTGATGATTGGGATCATAATTTCTATGTTGAGGATGTGTAGGATAAGGCATTGGTATTCTTCATGAGGAAACAACTAAAATAGAATAGCTCTGCATCCTTTTTAGATTTTACTGAGTTGGAGGATTTCCTGTAGGTGAGGGGTTTCCTGTACTTGATAAACTGTTTGGAGAAAGAAGCAAAGTCATGCAAGATTGAGCATTCATTTTTCTATTTGAAGCATCTCAGAATACAACTATTATTGCAGTAATGACTAGGTACGTCTTCACATATTAGAAACAATTTTGTGCTTGAGAAGAAGGGCTAGAACTCTTGATTCTGAGCTAAACAAGAAACATCCATTCACCTATAGGAGGTTTGAGAAAGACTTAGATCGATTAACTCCTTATCTTAACTTCCCAAAGGTGTACAAAGCCAATTAGATTGGACTCTGGTTTCATTTTCCCATATTTTGGAGTCTTGTCCTACCAAAAGATAATGTTGAGTTCTAGTACATCGTCATTGAACATGTACAGTTTTATACAGTAGAAAAAAGAGGATACTCTTCATATAAATGGAGTGATGAGTGTTGAGAAGGAACAACGCGCACCTCTACCTGTGAGGCATAGTTTCATTTTGCATGGGGACATGTAAAGTCTTTGGTTGGGGGGATATGAAGAGATGTAGATATGCCATTACCAAAAACCATTTCCCATACCCATTTTCCTATCATTTACCACCTTTCATGGCTACACTTATCTATTTTTACATTAATCCTATGCACTTTTAGCATTGGTATAAACTTAATCGTGTTCTTTGCATATTTGTTGATTTTTTTATGTTTGGTGTGTGATTATGTATTTAACGCTTCCCTTAAGGATTGTAGTTTTGTCAAACTATTGAATGTCATTGTGTTTTTATCTTCGAGTTGTGGAACCGACTTAGAAAAAATATGTTGTGTAACTGACCTAAAGAGTATAGGATGCATAACCATTCACGAGTCTACAATAGCTTCAAAATCTATACCATTATCCCTAAGAGCTACAAGGTTATTCTTAAATATACAAGAGACCCATAGTGAGTATCAAGATCATCTTATGCTGGCTACAAAACCAAGAAAAATGGTTCTGCAACTATTTGGGGAAAACTACTAAAAAGTTCCAATATATGGATGACTGAAACAATTGGTTCTGCAACCACATGACAGTTGGAAGACTACATTAGCACCCAAATTGTAGCTCATAACCTTCATATTGATTCTTTTATTTGTGTAATAAAAAATCTTTTATTAATCTATATGATTTTGGAAGGATAAATTAGGCTAGCATGTTATGTTTGGGATTCCATTTTGAAGACATTTGTAACAAGATGACCATCTATCCTTAATTATTGTCATCTTTCTCATTTGGATAAATTCATAATCATCCTCCATGTGTATAAAAGAGAATTGATCTCCTCTTGTGGGGATTATCCAATACTTGATCAAATTGTGTGGATCTATTTTAATACTTTGCCTTTTAAATAGAATTATTGGTGCTACCAGTTCATGTTAGAGTGTGTTTTGTGTGATTGATTGACTTCCCCAGCTCCCGTCTTTGGAGGTAGGGCCCCATTTAGAGGACATGTGTTGATTGTAAAATAGTTTCCTTTCTTTGGTTCTATTAAGTTTATGAATTATATAGTGTGAGTTATTCGAATAATTTATTCTTCCTCTATTTGCAATTATGGATTGGTGTGATCTTTCTCTTTAAAAGTTTTATTGGTTTTCTAGTTTGCATGGTGCAAAGTGAGTGATGTGTAATGTGGATGCAAATTTTGTATGTTATATCATCTTGGAAACATAAGTTGAGTTTCTATAGAAGTTTTCTAATTCACTAAAGATAGTTGATCAGCATTGATTTGTAGTTATTCCCATAAAAGCCATGTATATCATATATTTTCATATTAAGGTTTGGTAATAAAATTCATAGTCTTGTCATTCTTGAGACATTAGATAAGGGATGTTTTAGTTCCTGCAAAAGCAAAGTTGATGATTGAAATTTCCATTATGTTGAAACTAGATTACTGATATTGATTTTCTGTAAGAGTGAATTACCTTTAGGCTCTGTTCTGTTTTATTTCAAATCCATATATTATATAGTATTTCCTTTTCCTATAGCTATTTGATTTAAAAATTTCCACTGCCAAGATTGTTTTATCCTTGTTTTTTAAGTTAAAAAAAAACTACAACTACATGCTTGGATGATCATTAAAGGGCATTTTCTAACATGTACTTTGTTTGGCGACTCTAAAGTTTACAAAAATCCTATTCGATAATTAATGAACACTTTCTTAGTTGATCCTCTAAGCAATTTCAAGGCAATCAAAAATCTCTTCATCAACAAAGATTTTAACATCCTTTGTATTCTTTGTGGTTAAATAGAGAAAAAAATTGTAGTGCCTTTATAAGGCTCTAGTCATCTTTCTTCCTCTACTTTGTAATTCAATCACTTACATTTTTTCTCATAGCAAAGTTCTAAAGATCTGGAGTATTCTCCAAACAGTCTCTCTTGATAGATAGACATAACCTTTTCTTATGTGATAAAAACTAGAAAATAATAGTTGTCCATAGAACTGAGACACTATATGATTCCATCAACTGAAGCACAAGGAATAGCATATATGCGAAGGATGTCTCTCCTAAAGTACTCGAAAACAATATCCATATCAAAGGCCTTTTTTCCCAAGTCATACTCGCTCCTGATCAATAATATCAATCTCAGTTATAGTGATCACTTGGAAATTATGAGTTTCTATTATCTCCACCAAATAGTTAACTATAGAAACAATAAGAGCAGAGCATTTGTGAGGAACTCCATGAAAATATATCTTTCTAAATGACATATCAAAATCTAATTCAATATCATTGAGATGAGGTTGCTCCCATAGCTCTAAAACTCTCATAAAAAATCTTGAAACTCTACATTGATTTTTTTTCTTCCTATCACCCTCTTTATTTTCCTCCTCGATTTCATCTGGATCATACACCGATCTCCTTTCCCCTCCTAGATTTTGAAACACATCCATAACCTCAACAAATAATTTAACATCCTTCGTTTTCTTTGTGCCTACCATAATATGATTGTGTAGATGGAAATGTAGCAAAGAATCATCTCTTTTTATGATGGCTAGAATAATGCATCCTTAATGTTTCGCTACATGGATTCAATTCTCTTCCCCGCCCTCATGGTTAAATATTGAAAACCATTGTAGTTACTTTCTAGGTCTCTAGTCATCTTTCTTCGTGCACCCCCAACTGCAAGTTGCTTCCACAGATCTTTCAACTTGATTGGCTTTGTTTTAGGATCACTAGTGTTGCTCTTTCTTCTTTATCATATTATTTCATTGCTACAGAGCATTTGTGGGATTTGATCATATCAATGACATGATTGGCATGTAATTTTCATTAAAAACCATCCTTGGAACATTGAAAATTATTCTTATAAAAGAATCACCTCTATCCTATTTCCTCAAAATACTCTTGATAGTAGGTACATGAAATGGAAACATAATTCCGTATATTGTCAACAAAATACATGATTAGTAGACCTCTATGAGCACATGATTACTAGATATAGTCAAAGGAAGATTAGTTGGAAGGGGAGGGCCTTTTGAAATAGTTTCAACTTCACCTTCAAGTTGATCGTTGAAGGGATCTAAGTCTTCTATCTTCATAAGGGATTCCTTTGTTAATAATTGCCTCCTTAGACACGTTATGTGAATTTTTTGAATGTGTAGGCTCTTTCTCCTTAGGATCCAACCCTTTAATTCTACGGAACCTATGAAGGCCTAAGCCAGCCATGATGAAAATTAAATAATAATAAAAATAATCCCTAACACTAGATATGGATGTGGGATGAACACACCCCTATAAAAATCTAAACATGATCATCCAAGAAAACAATAGGTAAAGAAATATTTTGAACATGGGATGTTAAGCCACTAGAGAAGATACGAGTGATAGTTGTGATAACCTTCTAGAATCAATTCCCACAAGAAAATACCCCCTTGTATCATTGAAATGAATATTGGACATATGTTAAAGGAATTGCACATAACCTTCTTTGGGAAAGAATCCCCCTTAAAGTAACCTATTTGGAACCCTAAAGACAAGATAAGATATTATGGTCGCCAATTCATAACAGACAACCAGGCGGGTACAATCAACATTCAAGAGTAGAAATAGTACTAGGGATTCTAGACACAAATATGCGACCCAAAAACTAAGCAGGTGTAACAAACATAAAATAAGATAATAATTAAATAATTAATAATTAAGGTTAACTAAAGTTGGGTTATGAAATGAGGCGTCTCCTCAACATCAAATGCCCAAGCCATATTTAAAGCAGGGCCACCATTGTAACATATCATCTTATCTATCCTATCATCAATTTATATATTATTATGGCTTATTTAATATTTCAAGTCTTTTGGTAATATTATTTGTGTGAGCAAATAATTATTCAACTAATTTAGTATAAAAGCCTCTCCTCTAGATCCGACCCTTGGCCACCTACTTTAGAGTTTCTCTATGCACTTGGTCATTGACCAGCCTTGGCTTTTGGCCATTTCAATTGAAAGAAAGTTCAGAAATCACCCGGCTACTCCTCAGCTCCATCTCCATTGGCATGAGCTCTCTTCTCCACGCTCTTCCACGTTCCAATCTCTCTACCGCACTGCCTCCTCACCGTCCACCTTCCAACGCCTCACCCTTCCTCCCTTGCTCCATTTCCATTCCACCCACCTCACGCCCCCACCATTCCATGCCTGCATTTCCCAAGCCTGCGCACTCTTCTCCACCGCCAGCCGCTCATCTGCTGCTCCCTATCATTGCTTCCTATCATGCCTTCTTAATCCACACATCGTTGTTCTCCTCTGCCCCACGGCGTCTCACTGCCCATGCGTGCTCCATCTGGCCTGCTTCTGCGCGCACCCATCCAACCGTATCCGCCGCCGCTCGCCATCCTCCTCCACCACTCTCGTCGTTGCCTGCTCCGCCTCCTTCCTCGCCCTTGTCCGCATCAACCTCCACCCACCTCATGCCTCCTCCATTCGCCAACCCTCCAACCACCACGCCACTCCTCATCCATCTGCTCCACCCTCGCGCCGCTCTCCTCTGCGCAGTTTGCTGCTCTGTGCGCATTGCACGCCGTCCCTCACCACGCCATCCTCCCACCACCCTTCTCCTCTGCGCATTCCCTCCCTCCTGCTCGTTGCTTCCTCTCCCGCCGTCCCGTTGGCTGCTCCACGCTCAACGCCCTTCACGCCTCCATCGCTCCTCCACCTCTTGCCTTCAGCCTCCATCCCTAACCTTCAATTGTCGCCTCTACGCCACCGCCACCACTCCACAACCTCCACCTCCACTATCTTCCCGCGGCCATCCACAACTTCCACGTAAACCTAGAAATTAAAAAAAAACTATTATAATATATTATAATAGTTTTAAATATTTGGATTAAAAATAAAATAATAATATTATTTTTATTAATATCTATTATTGAATATATATATAACAAAACAATAATTTAAAAAAAAATTGAAGAAGAAATAATTATTATTATTTTATTAAAATAATTATTATTTTGTTGAAAAAAAAATAGGTTATTTAACCTAATCAAAGAGCATCAAGAAAGTTAAAGTCAAGGAAGACACGTTAAAAAAAAAACACTCTACTGAAAAAATCAAAGAAAGGCCATCTATCACCAAAGAAGTCAAATCATGGAATCTGGTTTGTGACTACAAATAGAGAAATTAGAAGCCAAGTTAAAGCGTTATCGAAGAGACAATGAAGAATTACAAGACACAAATATGAACTAGGAAGTAATAGTTAAAATACATGAGATGCAAAAAGAGCTCAAGGAACAAAAAATTTCCGACGAGAAAAATCATATAGAAAAATTGTCTGCCCAAATTGAGAAAATAAAAGACAAAAATGATTTTAATTAGAGATTGAAAAATCAAGATATAAAGAAAGAAATAAATGATTACGAACCGGAAATAAAACGGTTGAACAAAATCATCAGCAACAAGGATGAAGAACTAACGCAGATACAAGATAAATTAGAAAATCAAGAATCAGTGATCGACCAGTATCGACAACAGATAAAAGTTCTTTAACAACAAAATGATGACTCTAAAAAGACTCATAAGTTGGAGATCGCAAAAAGTAATAAAACACTATTTAACAAATCCGAAGAAATTTTCAGATTAAGGAATCATAACAAGACATTAGTCACAAAAATCAAGAAGTTGAAAAATAGTCGAAAGAGAGAACGATCTACAGAAGACATTGAAGGGAAACTTTTAGACAAGGAAGAAGAAAATAGTTGCATCAGAAGTCATCGCAAAGATCTAAAGGAACAACTTAAGAAGCCTGAAGATGACAGAAAAGTGCAATCAGAAGTGATTAAGAAGTTTCAAAATGATTACATGCAGTTGGAAAAGATACAGAATGAAACCTTAAAACTTCAAGGGACGAAAATACAACTTCCAACTTAGATCAATGCTCAAAAGATGACTCTCGTAAAAAAAATGACATTGTGAAAATTCGCTATCGACAACCCAACCATAAAAATTGATATTCTAAAAAGTGGGAAATGTCGAAAGATAATGATACTAATATGATCAAAGCTCCTAACGACAGATTAGCAGGGAATCCCAACAGTCAACAAAAAATAAATTTTGGATGGATTGACCCATCCACATATCGAAATTTATGCTCTACACTTAGCAGTTTGTATCGACATGTTTCGTCAGTCACAACATCGCAAAGAACGACGCGACAACATTAAAAGGATTTGAGGACAAAGCCTTTCTAAGAGAGTTGTAATGTAACAAACATAAAATAAGATAATAATTAAATAATTAATAATTAAGGTTAACTAAAGTTGGGTTATGAAATGAGGCGTCACTTCAACATCAAATGCCCAAGCCATATTTAAGGCAGGGCCACCATTGTAACATATCATCTTATCTATCTTATCATCAATTTATATATTATTATGGCTTATTTAATATTCCAAGTCTTTTAGTAATATTATTTGCATCAGCGAATAATTATTCGGCTCAGCAACAAAGGTGTCATCCCAAAGATCTGTCGATTCTTCAAATCCCCAAACTTACATAGCCCCACTAGCTGAACGAAAGAGAGGATTCTCAATCAATCACTTTGCTTTAACTCGTGCTTGACTCTCATTTAAGAGGATTTTTTCAACCACGTGAATTGATACTACTAGATTTTTGCACTCTTTAATGTTCTATGGTCTTGTTTAGTAGTCTTGGAAACTTTTCCCACTTGTCATAGTCCAAAGGTGCTAATCCTTAAGCTACTATTGGTGTTCTATAAACAAAGATGTCTAATTTATTTTATTATCACATTGGTTTCTTTTAAAAGTTGTTCCTTACTCAAAAAGGTAAATGTTTTTTATTGTACAATATTGGGAGTCATTCTCCATAATTGTGAGTAATATCAACACAGACTTGTGAGTAATATCAAGTTGAGCTTGTGAAGCATTATGACTCTCAGTTGGTCTCCTAACTTTTTGGTCTTGCATTCAGTTGAAGATTGAGTTTAGTTCAAGTTAGTGTACATTCAATTCAAGTCAGTTGGAATTCAGTTAAAGCTAATTATAGAAGGGAAGGCTCATATCTTCTCTACTACTGAGGTATTCTTTCTTATCGAGAAATATTCTAATGTGTTGTAAACCATTCTCTACAAATCAATCTATCATACTCAAAGAATTGTTTGGTTTTTCATCCTTTATATTTGGAGGGTTTTCCCAGGGTATATCTTGTCTCTAATGGTTGAATGATTTATGTGGTTGATTTGTCTTATGAGATTCATATATGTAGTGCTTTATTAACAAAAGTTTTGAAGTTCAAACACTCCAATTTTTCTCAAACATTCTCATGGTATCAAATCATAGGGTGTGAAGGAGGTTAGTTTTGTGCAGGAAACTTAATCTTACATGATCTTGAAGAGTTGAGAAAAAGATTGGATCCATGGAATCAATCTCCATCCAACCAGAAGACTGACTTGAAGGGACTTCCAACTTCAACACATGGAATGTGAGAGGTTTGAACATTCTTTAGGAGCGTGATCTAGATTCATTTGTGACCACTATGGTAGAGGATCCTACCACTAATGCAAGGCGATTCAACTACAAGAAGAACCAAGCAAAGGCCAAGAGGATCATATGACTCGGTGAAGGATAATCTTATGTCCATGATCACTCCATTGAACACTGCAAAGGAGTGATTTGAAACACTAACAAACTTTTATGAGAAGAATTCCCCCACTCAAAACAAGTATTTGAATAACAAGTTGAGCAGCCTAAATATGGAAAGGGATGAGACCGTAACATCTTTCTTCACAAAGATTCACAAGTGAAATATCAACTTGCAAGCATTGATGTGGTGACAGATGAATATGACCTTCTTCAAACTGCCTTTGATGGGATTCCATCCTAATGGGAGACTATCGTGGATGTGGTAAAAGGACAAGAAGAGAATCCCAAATTTGAGAAATTATTGAATAATTTCATTCAAAAAGAGGGGCACATCTAAAGCAAGTTTATGTGCACTAAAGAGGAGGATCTTTCCCTCATTGATAGAATGAAAGGGAGAAATCCATTCGCTCCTAAGAAGTTATTTCATGCAAAGAAGAACTATTTCACCAAGGAATTCAAAAAATCAAAGGCTAGATGCTTCTATTGTGAGAAGAAGGGCCACTTTGTAAGAGAGTGCAATTCAAAGGAAAAGAAAGAAGGAAGGTTTCATGCTTCTACCACCATAGAAGAAACCTCCCAAAACAGTGCACTCGAGGAGAAAGAGACAAGGAGGGAGTATTACCTTGTCTTTTCTTTGTCCAAATATATCATTATGGGTGAAGATACATGGTTTATTGATAGTTGTGCATCCAAACACATGTCAGGGTACAAGGGAACAAACTCCAACCTAAAGGAGAAGAAGTATGCAAGCATGGTAGAGTTTGGGGGAAACTCAACTTATTCTATCCAAAGAGTTAGATCTACATCCTTCTAGTTGACTTTAGGAGATGTGATAAATGTGGATGAAATTATTTATGTCCTAGGATTGAAGAAGAAACTACTTTTATTTTCATCTCTTGAAGATAAGGACTTCTGAGTTATCTTCATCGAGAATCAAGCCTTCTTATGGACGAAGAACCAAAACATTGATATTGTTGTTGTTATTGGAGTTCGATAAGGAGGAGTATACAAGGTCCTAGGAAAGTATATTTTAGACATGGCACATCACACTATCATCCCATGCAAGATTTGGCATATGAGGCTTGGTCACCTCCACTTCAAATCACTACATAGTTTACAATGAATGATGAAAGGCATGCCTATTTTTTATTTTGTGCATGGGAGTGTATGCTAGGGTTGTGCAATTGGAAATAATGTTAAAAATAAGTTTTATAGAAGCCATACATGATATAAAGGGATTTTGGATTTAGTGCATTCTAATGTATGTGTTCCCATGTCATCCCATTCCCTTAGTGGATATCTCTATTATGTATTGTTCATTGATGATTTCTCCCAAAAGGCTTTTATTTATTTTATGAAAGCTAAGAGTGAAACTTTTAGTAAGTTTTGAAAAGTATAAATACTTAGTGGAGAATCAGACAAGTAGGCACACCCGTACTTTGAGGTCTAATAATGATGGAGAATTTGATTCCAATGATTTTAAATATTTTTGTAGTGATGCAGGTATTTATAGACAATTAAAAGCTCCATACAACCCCTAGTAAAATGGGGTTGCAGAGAGAAAGAATATAATTGTTTGTGAGGATACAAAATCCATGTTACATGATCAAGATATGTCTTCTTCTTTATGGGAAGAAGCTACCAGTACAACAATGTACATTTAGAACATAATTCCACATTCCATCCTGGAGGAGAAAACACCTAAAGAGGTGTTCACTAATGACAATCCATACATTTCACACCTAAGGATTTTTAGGTGTTCAGTATATATTCAGATGCAGAAAGAAGAGAGAACCAAGATGGAACCTTTAGGAAAGAATCAAACTTGTTTTGGATACAATGAGACATTTAAATCATTTAGAATATATGTAAATGGTGAGAGACATATTGAGGTTAGTTAGGATGTGACATTCCATGAGGAAGTTGCTTTCGAGAGATCAAAAGAGATTGAAACAATGCAGAGACTGAGGAGCATGTGAATCCTATATCAGAGCACTTTGATATTGATTCTTCCACTTCTAATGTTCATAGGGGGAATCTAGCAAAGCATTCAAACTTACCTGTCATTAATGAACCAGTTGCACTGGTTGATGAACCTCCTACAAAGAGGAAGGCAGCATGGTTTCGAGATGTACTGAGAGATATTGAGAAGCATAGAGAACCAATGGTATATTCTAGTGAATGAAATCAACATGACAGGTATTCAGGATATGTTGCATTGATGAGTGGCATCAGTGACTCAAATCCTTCGTCAGATGAATAAGTTGCACAGAGGAAAGTGTGGAAAGATACTATAATAGAGGAATATCAGTCGATACGGAAGAATGATCTTTGGGAATTTGTTCCATGACCCTAGAGGAA
Organism: Pseudotsuga menziesii; assembly: GCA_001517045.1. NCBI lineage: Eukaryota > Viridiplantae > Streptophyta > Pinopsida > Pinales > Pinaceae > Pseudotsuga > Pseudotsuga menziesii. The sequence goes on along the minus strand of LPNX010090109.1, from coordinate 135,654 downwards.
GTTATTTGTTACTTCCATATGGCTTTACAAGTAAAGCATGTTGCAGATAGTGTGGATAAATACAAATCCAATTTTGTTTCCTGAGGTTTCTCTTAGAAAGAGGGAATTGATTATGAGGAGACATTTGCTCCTATGGCCAAGTATACCACAATTAGATCTTTGATTTCACTTGCATTAGTATTAAGGCTTGAAGCTTCAGCAAATGGATGTGAAGAATTCCTTCCTCAATGGTGAGGTTGAGAAAGAGGTTTATATTGAGCAACCTGAGGGATTTGTGATTGATGGGAAGGAGTACCATGTGTGCAAGTTGAGAATATCATTGTATGGGCTTAAGCAAGATCCTCGAGCTTGGTATGCGAGAATAGACATCTACCTTCAGAATCTTGGTTTCTCAAAGAGTGAAGCATATCCAAGTTTGTACTTCAAAGTAGTGGAGAAACAACCCTTGATATTGGTTTTGTACATTGGTGATATATTCTTCACAAGAGAGGACAGATTTATTTTTTAGTGTAAGTGGAAACCTACCTCATAGTTTGAGATGAAAGACTTAGGATTGATGCACTACTTTATAGGCCTTTAGATTTGGTAAGGAAATTATGAGATATTTATGTCTCAAATGAAGTACATTGTGGACATATTGCACAGGTTTGGCATGGTGGATTGTAAATCCATGATTACTCCGATGGTTTCCAATTTGAGGAAACTTCATGAGATTGAGACTGGATTGGATCTAGTGGACTCCACTTTATATAGATCTTTAATTGGCTCACTAATGTACCTGATACATTCAAGGCCAAATGTTTGTTATGTAGTCAACATTTGAGTCAGTTTATATATGATCCTAGACATAGACACTAGGTTGCAACAAAGCATGTTTCGAGGTACCTCTGAGGTACAATTGCTTTTGGACTTAGTTATGCCTCTAGTGGAGGGGTGATATTACTTGGTTATACTGATCTCAATTAGGGTCTCATCATTGTGGACCAGAAGAAAAATTTAGGCTGCTATTTTAGCTTGGGTTCTTCCATGAGTTATTGGTCTAGCAAAAGGAAGGGCTCAGTTTTCTAGAGTACCATAAAGGTAGAGTACATTGCTGCTAGTATTTCTTGCAGAGAAGTAGTGTAGCTGAGAAAGATGCTTGGAAGATTGTTTAGTGAAAATATTGAGGATATAGTGATTAGGTGTGACAACCAAACTCGTATGAAGCTTTCCAAAAATACAGTGTTTCATGATAAGTTGAAACACATAGAAATGAAGTATCACTTCATTCGAGACATGGTTTAGAAATGTACAGTTAAACTTTAGTACATATCTACTGATGAGTATATTGTACATGTGTTGAGAAAGTATCTGTCTATGACAAAGTTCGGATACTTCTGAGATAAGCTTGGTATGGCAGAGAATGTCTCCCTTGCTCATAGGGAGTGTTGATTGTACAACATCATGAACCATTTTCCATACTTGTGAGTAATATCAAGTCATGTATATCCTCATATGATTGAGGTGGTGATGTTGTATTATAAAATCTTGTGACTAATATCAATACAACGGTCTTTTGATTAATATCAAGACTGCAAACTTGTGAGCAATATCAAGTCTGTAAACTTGTGAGCAACATCAAGTCCTATCATTATCCTCATATGTTAAGTTGTCACATTTTACTTGGTAAAGTGGTTATACTATGTGATGTCTTACTAGTCATGGTCACTAAATGTTATAAGTCTCCTTTAGGGATTAGTATCCCTAGAGTGAATTACTTTAGCATGTCACTATATGACCTGGGGTAATATGATTTTATCATCATTATGCAATAATTATTCCAAGTATAATATGATAATATGGATAAATAATTAATACACATATGGACCACGCAATGAATGATAAAAGATAAATATATAATCATAGAGAGCAAGAGAAAGGATTTGAATTGCCTATGCATGCCTTTAGTGAACTCAAATTATAAAGCCTTAAGTAAGTATTGAATTGTAAATAAAGAATGTATCAGTTAAATAAGGAATCTCTCCTTGATCCATGCAAAGTGATTTTCATGGATGGCACTAAGTGCGAATCACTATGAACCTCAGTTAGTCTCCTAAATTTGTGGTCATGCATTCAATTGAAGATTGAGTTCAATTCAAGTCAATGGACATTCATTTCCAGTAGTTGACATTCGCTTAAAGATAATTATAGAAGGCAGGGCACATATCTTATGCATGGTGGATAATCCTAGGTGGCAACTTGGCACTAGTGTTCGTAGGGTGCTAATGTTTGCATGGAAGGAGTTTAATTCTCTGAGTTTATGCTCCTCCTTGTCTATTCACTATGTTGATTCTTCTAGGAGAATTCATGAGTATTCCATTTGCTACCTTTTTCATGCTGGGTATTTTGACTTGTTATTAAAGTGTTGGGAACTTGGAAAGTACATTACAGTGTTGTGGTGGATCTCCCTTCTCTACTGTTGAGTTGTTATCTCTTATCAAGTAATCTGCTAATGTGTTGTAAACTAGTATCTGCAAATCTATCTATCATACTCAAAGAATTGTTGGGTTTTTCATCCTCTATATTTGGAGGGTTTCCTAGGGTATATATTTTCTCTTATGGTTGAATGATTTATGTAGATGATTTGTCTTATGAGATACATATATCCAGTGATCGATTAATACAATTTTTAAAGTTTAAACATCTCCAATTTTTCTCAAACATTCACAAATAGATGTGAAACTAATGATGTAGGACCTGACTCTAAGACATGCAAAGAAATTACTTACAAAACTCTTCACTTCAATGAACTCTATCTATGGGAGAGAGAGATTTCTTAAGTTTCCAATGAAAACAAGCACCCGATGCAAATGCACTTTTTAAACTTCTCCTTGTTATTAATTCCAAACTGAATACTAAGATACTCTTGAGATTTCACACTAGTATAAAAATAAACCCTTTAAACAAATGCAAAACTTTTTTATTTTCTTTTTCTTTCAAATATTCTCGAAATGACATGTAAGATTTGATAATGAACACTTCTTTGTTTCAATTCAAGACAAATACTTAATGACTACCTACAAATGGATTGAAAACAAATAGGGTCAATAAATAAATAAAGATTCGAAGGAATTTAATGACAAAAATAACTTCAAGACTTGTAATATGCAAATAATAACCTAAGTTACTCGACACTTGCAAAAACTATTGAAACAAGACTAAGTGAGAGTCTTTTAAGATCTTGATGATTCAGTTAAATGTGGACCAAATATTGTTGAAAAATATGTCAAAGGCCTACAATTTCCTAAACTTGAAAGGAATCTAAGTTTTCCTACAAGTAAAGGAAACAACTACAAAAGAAAAGCCTAAATTTTTTAATATATTTTTCAACTCAATCCAAAAGAATTCAAAAGAAACCAAAAAGGGGGTTGAGAGCTTCAACATCAAAATATCATAGGTCTAAGCATGTATATATGAAAAATATCATACCAAAGATGTGATGTATTCCTCCAAAAGATCAAGGTTAACCCAAGGGTAACTAAACAAAAGGAAAGATTAATGGAAAATAAAAGCTCAAAGGAATCAAAATGGATGACAATATCTCCACTCGAAGCACATAAAGCTTCTAATCAGCAACAAAAACTTAGGAAAACAATTCTAAGACAAAACCCATGCAAAAAATGAGCAAAGCGAGATCAAGACTCACTCAAAACAAAGGTCATCTCTCCTATTCCTTCATATATAGATAGATTCCATTAATATTATCTCCCTCTAATTAACATGTAGGGAGAGATGATCACTAGATCATCGCTTTGCATCCCTTTACAAGGGATGAATGACTTTTGAGCAAGTGTTAAAAAAATACAAATAAGCTAAGGTTCGAGGTAGGGCTTTGTACTAGTATCAATACTCTTATTAATGAGCATAAGAGGAGAGTAAAATGAACAAGAATCAACTACCAAACAAAAGGAAAAAGGTTGAAAAACATTAGGGAAGTCCCCAACGGAGTCACCAATTTCTATGTTTGAAATTTCACCTTGTGGATAGGTTGAAGTTCTCTTAGAATAAAACTCCTTCAATCCAATATATAAAGGAAACAAATGGTACCTAACATCCTCTTAGACCTATTTCATACACAAGAAATCAATCTATGATAGAACCAAAAGAGATAGATGACCTACCTCACTTTCGATGGTTGTCCTTGTTGCTCCTTAGTTGTTCTAGCTCCTAACTTCGAGATCCAAACCTTTATACATACAAACATAAAAGAGAACCTTTCCATAGAAACTAGTGTACTAAACAAATATATAACTATGAATTGGTAAGCATATTCATACATTCATCATGAACGACATGAAATGGAGAGATAAGCCACGTTTATTATTAATTGGAAAACATGGAAGTACTTACATCCAACATTTTGATATGATCATGGCTCCTCCAAGTATTTCTCTCCATCCCCTTGAGAATCATAACATGATAAGTTTGATACTTCTAAGCTTACCACTACCCCCATTTTACCAAGGAATGGCCTCAATATATAGAATGTGAAGGCTCAAACACTATGGAGAGGGATTTGGATAAAAGGAAGATATGATGGATCTCAAAGGATTATTATACTTAGAATGGTAAGGGAGGACAGATTCGAATAATATACACAACCACTTAAAATACCACCAAAATATTAATCCTACATCCAAGGAAAAGTGGAGGAACCAAATTTGTCCCTCCCCTAATGTGGGATACAAAGGGATGACATGGGAGATCATCCCTACCTCAGAAATGTACTTCTAAAGGGAGGCCAAAAACATGGGAAAAGGATAGAGTTTTGACCCTCAACCTTTGGATTTGACTTCTAAAAATGGACAAGGAGTGGACAAAGGATTGAATTACCCCTTTAAGACCCCTAGGGAGCATAATAACAATGCTTTTCATGATGACAAAGTGTGACACCATGGAGTGATACCAAGTGTAGCAATTTAGAGTATAACAAGTATCAAATAGATGTGAAAAAGCGCATGCCCTTATCCTCCAAGAAGAACTTAAGATAAACTTGCATATTTATAAATGACTAAAGTAAATCCTCAAGGGCATGCTCCCTCCTCCCGTGTTGTTAACCAAATGTAAACAAGGTGTACAACATCAACGTCCAAATCAGGTTGTGCCCAAGCTCTCTATTCATGGAGAAAGTAAATACAAAATCATCATTAAGCAATGCCACAACCTTTCATCCATTTGAGGTGTTGTTCCCTCTTCCATGAGTGAAAGCACTTATAGAAAAAAAATGAACGTAAAATAAATATTATACATTCCCTATATGGAAATTATCTCCTCTCTCATGGAGAAAAGAAAACTGCCTCTTATGATTTCAACAATACACAATCAAATAGCTAGGTAGTCACTCCTCCTACGACATATGCCTTAGTCTCTTAGAAGACTATCAAACCAAATACATCTAACAAATAGGAGAGACTCATCCTGAAAAAGGAGGAATTCTATGCAATTATAAAAAATCAAAAAATAGCTATCAAGAGGATAGAGGAGGCCGTGCATATTGCATATATGGTAATTTATACAAACCTTAAGCCTTTCTCCCTTCACTGGCAACAACATTAATAACTAGTTGAAAAACAAAGGAGACTACTCCATTCTAACAACATATATACAATACCAAAATTATGAAACTTGGAAGCTTCCTCCTTTATGTACAACAACAAGAATCATAAAAAAAACCAGCATCGAATGTATAGTTCACAATAAAGGAAACCACCCTCTTATTTCCAAGAAAGAGATGCGATCCCCTCTTCCCTATCACAAATACAACAAGATAGAAAAACCTTCTCTACTACATATATTAAGATAAGAAAACAAATAAAAGATTCACACCCTTTTCCCTTAATACCAAAAAACGGAAAGGTCTCCCTCACTTTCACCATCATTTTTTTTCCCACAAACTAGAACTTTCCCAACAAACTGGAAACAAAGAAAGAATAATACAGGAGAGTATTAATTGCTATATATATATATATATATAAAGTAATGTGTGTGTTACACCATACATTATGTTGTGTGCATAAGGAGATACATACATTACATCTTGATTGGGATCCTAATCCCTATGTTGAGGATGTGCAACATAAAGCAATGGTATCTTTCATGAGGAACTAACTAAAATAGAAGAGATGTGCGTCCTTTTTAGAGTTTACTGAGTCAGAGGATGTCTTCTGGGTGAGGGGTTTTCTTGTACTTGATAAATTGTTTGCAGAAAGAAGCAAAGTCATGTAAGATCGAGCATTGATTACTTTATTTGAAACATCTCATAATACAATTATCAGTGTAGTAATGAGCGAACATGTCTTCACAGATTGGAAGTAATTTTGTGCTTGAGAAGAAGGACCAAAACTATTGTTTTTGAGGGAAAAAAGAAACATCCATTCACCTATAGGAGGTTTGAGAAAGACTTAGATTGCTTAACCCCCTAACTTAACTGCTCGAAGGTGTACAAAGCCAATTAGATTGGACTTGGGTTTCATTTTCCCATATTTTGGAGTCTTGTCCTAGAGAAAGATGATGATGAGTTATAGTACATTGTCACTGAACATGTATGGTTTTATATAGTAGCAAAAAGAGGATACTCTTCATATAAATGGAGTGATGAGTGTTGGGCAGGCACAACAAGCACCTCTACCAGTGAGGCATAGTCTTGTTTTATAGGCAGACATGTAAAGTCTTTGGAAGACTACATTCGCACCCAAATTGTAGATCATAACCTCCATATTGATTCTTTTATATGTGTAATAAATACTCTTTTATTAATCTATATGATTTTGGAAGGATAAATTAGGCTAGCATGCTATGTTTGGTATTCCGTTTTGAAGACTTTTGTAACAAGAGGAACTTCGATCCTTAATTATTGGCATCTTTATCATTTGAATAAATTCATACACATCATATGTATGTATAAAAGAGAATTGATCTCCTCTCATGAGGATTATCCAATACTTGATCAAATTATGTGTATCTATTGTAATAATTTTCCTTTTAAATAGAATTATTATTGCTATTGGTTCTTGTTTAATGTTTTAGATTGTGTTTTGTGTGATTGATTGACTTCCCCAACTTCTGTCTTTGGAGATAGGGCCACGTTTAGAGGACATGTGTTGATTGTAAAATAGTTTCCTTTCTTTGGTTCCCTTAAGTTTAGGAATTATATAGTGTGATTGTTCGAATAATTTATTCTTCCTCTATCTGCAATTACGAATTGGTGTGATCTTCCTCTTTAAAAGTTTTATTTCTTTTCTAGTTTGTATGGTGCAAAGTGAGTGTAATGTGGATGCATATTTTGTAAGTTATATCATATTGGAAAGATAAGTTGAGTTTCTGTAGAAGTTTTCTAATTCACTAACGATAGTTGATCAACGTTGTTATGTAGTTATTATCTTAAAATTCCTGTAGATCATATATTTTAATATTAAGGTTTGGTAATAAAATTCGTAGTCTTGTCATTATTGAAACATTAGATAGGGGATGGTTTCCTTCTTGCAAGAGTAAAGTAGATGATTGAAATTTCCATTATGTTCAAATTAGCTTAGCACTATTAATTTTCTGTAAGAGTGGATTACCTTTAGGATCTGTTATGCTTTATTTCAAATCCTTATATTATATAGCATTTCCTTTTCCTATAGCTATTTGATTTAAAAATTTCCACTGCCAAGATTGTTTTGTCCTTATGATTTAAGCTTAAAAAAAGTACAACTTCATGCTTGAATGATCATAAAAGTGCAATGTCTAACATGTACTTTGTTTGTTGACTCTAAAGTTTAAAAAAGTCCTATTTGATAATTAATGAACACTCTCTTAGTTGATCCTCTAAGCAATTTCAAGGCAATTAAAAATATATTCATCAACAAAGAATTGAACATCCTATGTATTCTTTGTGTTAAATAGAGAAAAAAACTGTAGTGACTTTATAGGGCTCCATACATCTTTCTTCCTCTACCCTGCAATTCAACCACTTACATTTTTTCTCACAGCAAAGTTCTAAAGATCCGGAGTATTCTCCAAACATTGTCTCTTGAGAGATAGAGACAACTTTTTCTGATGTGATAAAAACTGAAAAAGAACATTTGTCCATAGAACCGTGACACTACATGATACCATCAACTAAAGAACAAGGAATAACATATGTGCGAAGGATGTCTCTCTTGAAGTAATCGAAAAAAATATCCATATCAAAGGCCTTTTTCTCAAGACATACTCTCTCCAGATTAATAATCTAAATATCAGTTATAGTGATCACTAGGAAACGATTTTCTTTTTTCTCCACCAAATAGTTAACTATAGAAACAATAAAAGAAGAGCTTTTGTGAAGAACTCCATGAAAACCTATATTTCTAAACAACATATCAAAATATAATTCAATATATTTGAGATGAGGCTGCTCCCATAGCTCTGAAACTCTCATAAAAAAATCTTGAAACTCTACATTGATTTTGTTTTTCCTATCACCCTCTTTATTTTCTTCCTTGAATTCATCTGGATCATACACTAATATCCTTTCCCCACCTAAATTTTGAAACACGTCCATCACCTCAACAAAGAATTTAACATCCTTGGTTTTCTTTGTGCATAGCATAATATGATTGTGTAGATGGAAATGTAGCAAAGAAACGTCTCTTTTTATGATCGTTGGAAGAATGCATGCTTGATGTTTCAATACATGACTTCAAATATCTTCGCCGCCCTCATGGTTGAATAATAAAAACCATTGTAGTGACTTTCTAGGTCTCTAGTCATCTTTCTTCCTCTACCCCAAAAGCAGGTCGCTTTCACATATATTTCAACTTGATTGGCTTTGTTTTAGCAAGTTGAAGCTTCTCTTGGATCACTGGTGTTCCTCTTTCTTTTTTCTCAGATTATTTCATTGCTATAGATCGTTTGTGGGATTTAATAGTATCAACGACATGTTTGACATGCCTTGAATCCTTTGACTACAAATAAATTTCCTTTACATAAATACTACTTGGAAATTCCATGGTTGGCTTATAATTTCCATTAAAATCCATCCTGGAACATTGAAAATTATTCTTATAAAAAAATCACCTCCATCCTATTGCCTCAAAATACTCTTGATAGTATCTACATGAAACGGCGGAAACATAACGTCGTATATTGTCACCAAAAATACATCATTCTTTGTATCAACCCAGAACATAAGATATTTTGCAGCACGAATATCATCTCTATTTTAGTAGGGAAGCATATCACTAGATGGATTATAAGAACTATGTCCATCCCTTGAACCAATGTCCCTGTAGCCAATCTCCTTACGGTTTCTATATTCTCGTATCATGCAAGTTCTTCCGATTGCTTCCATCGTTTCTCCTCTTCAGTCATCTCTGGGTTGTCAGACCTAAAAGTAGTCATTGATATGGAAGATTCTCCTCCATTTTCCCGAACCTCGACTTTGGTTTATTTTCCTCATTTTCATCATCGTTAAATGAGTTTGCAATATCAATATAAACCTTAGATCTGGCAACAATTACAATTTCCAGGCTTTTATACCTAACAAAACAGTATTAACAAATGCGAAAGAATAATTGCGAGTTTTAGAATTACTAGTATGCAGTTGTAAATTTTAGGGTGACAAATCATAGGGTGACATGTGGAGACCTTCCTTTTTATTGATCACTTGATGACAATGTTATATGTTATGATTTGGGTCTGCTAGGCACTAGTCGCAGCTGCTGTTAAATCTTAATTTTCTATTTTAATATACCAAGAAATTTATGTTAATTGGATACATTAAAACTGGGCCTAAAATTCATGATATGTTAGATATGCCCTGATTCATAGTAGGAAAACATATTTTACAAGTATGACTTGAGTCATTATTTAAATATGATTTTAAAACATAATTTTCAACCTTATTATAGGGTCGATTTGTTGGGTTGGAAGTTTGAAACATATGTGTTATCTTCGAATTGATGGAATCCAATACTCACCAAGTTATTAAAGAAAATATTGATTTGACCCGTGAACATCATAATTTTTCCTTAATCGGCTTCGTCATGTTGGAATATTCACCATATTAACACTAGCCATGCATCATTATTTGACCTTCATACATCCTTGCATCAATATTTGATCTCCATGCATCATTACTGAGATTCCTAGTACATAGAACATGTTGTTGACCTTTCAATGCCTCTATCCTAGTCAGTTTGACCCTCATTATACACACATGCACCACATTCCTCCTTTTTAGGACCATATGCAACCACATGCATGAATTCTACAGAACTCGTGTTAGTATCATATATTTTAAGGCCCTACCATCAGTGAACTAGCCTGCGCACCTTGATTCCATCATTGTGAGTTAATAATGAGCCATGATGGCCTATTAATTCCACTATCATTCATGACATGAACCTCCTTGGAGTTATCTCCCTAATTTCTATCCCAACAACTCATTCTTGTGCCTTTGAGCTTGAATTAAGTACCTTCCCATCCGAAGTTATCACTAGAAGTTGTGTCTGGATATGTTTTGTAAGTTAATTAAGCCTGCCACTTGAGATGAATTTGAATGCCTCCTAAGGTACCGTAATTCCTATGTAGAAATAATAGATCAATTCTATGAGAAATTATGCTAAGAAGAAGCACAGGAAATAGATCTTGCTACTAAGAATTCTCACAAGCATACACAGGAAAACAAGAGAGAAGAAAAGAGACTGAATCACATGAATGAAGAGATGAATATTGGTGTGTATACTTCCATTTAATAATGATGAATAATAGGGTACATAAATATTACATCCCTCATAGAAAAATCAATTTGTATGGAGACAACTCATAAAACTCAAAAAGGCTGACTTACCAAAATATAGCAAATCCCCATAGGTGGCTAAAGCACTTCCCAAATCTATCAAGGACCTCACGAATTGGAAAAATCATGAATGAGTTTTCAAGGAGATGAAAAAAACATGCTAATCCTAGAAAATGGAGGAAAAGTCATGAAGGATGGGTTGGCAACAAAAGCACCCAGTTTCCTAGTTTGACTAGCTTTACCTTATCCACAGAAAAGCAGGAAAAACAGAATAAAGCAAAATCTGCTCTAAAGTCATGTATACTAATTATGGATGGTCAAAAGGTGGTCAAGATCAATCCAAAATTAAAAATAAATCATTCCTAGGATATAGATGACATGTATTGACTTTAAGGTGCAAGTGGATGCCAACTAATTAAGCTAGTGGGTGAATAATTAATCAAATAATGATTAATTATTTTATCCTAAGTTATGAGTGGGTTTAATATATTCCAACATCCCTCTATAATTATGACTTTATGATGGTATGAAAAAAATATAGATGCATATAGGGCCCAGCAACAAGGCTATGGTCACCCTTTAACAATTATTATGTCCAGAAAAGTAAGGAAAGAGGCAAAACCGCATGGGGAAAATCCTCCCTCAAGAAGGGACAAGGCACAAAATTTGAAATAATATTTCTTCAACATATCCTTATCTTCACTTGAATGAGCTGAATGAACTTCTTCGAGATGGAAGGCTTGTTGAACAAATCATGAACTCCATGATCATGTGCTAGAGTGTAGAACCTGCAAGAAGGAAGATGAGAGACTCCTTGTTTCTCAACAAATGATGAAGTAGGAGCATTATCTGAATGCTTCTTGCTGCTTTCAAACTCTGATATGCAAACATAATTTGAAATGGAAAAGAGATCTGAACATACTCCTTCCCAAAGAGTACAAAAATTAAGACAATTTATTTCACACTCAATTCCCTGAATAGCTGCAAAATTGTGATGTGAATCACATGTCAATATTCCAATCTTATGTAGCACTTGTATAGATCTGATATGAGGATGATAAAACCATGATATATCAGAAACATTAGCATATGAAACAACAAAGACAAAGACTTCAGTGTCTCCATGGGGATATAGGGATAAACTAGGAAAATTATGAGCAACTGGGGAAAACTGATAGGTGTAAAAATCTGAATGATGGATGGGCATAAGATATGAAACATAATTATTTAGAAAATATGCAAACATATTTAATATCAGTCCAAATATTACTAAGTACATGGATAAACAGCCAGTGAAAGATAGGAAAAACTTCAAACCATGTAAGATAAATATCACTGCATAAGAGACCAATGAGGAATCAACTAGTGAACTTGGTATTTGTATAGTCTTAGGATTATTTAGAGGTATGGTAGGTGGTATGATATGTTTCATGAAATTCATATAATCCTAAAAACAATCTTCTAAATCAGATATACAATCTTGTGAGGAAGAGCTGCTCAAAGACAAGTCAATATCTAGTGAAAAATCACAATTTTGGGGAGATGAATCTAGTAGACTGAGAGGAGGATCATCAAAGAAAGTATCTGATATTTCTGATTCTGATATATCGAAGGATAAATATATATAAGACACATGAGAAAGGGATAGAAATATGGCACTCAAAGCATAAGTTATATCAGCTTGGAACTGCGCAGTTTAACATTGTTCTGAGGAATCAACATGCTTTTCTAGTTCTTTTGGAACTTCGATCTTGTGCTTCTCAAGAAGATGAGACATGATTTCCATATTCTTATTGAAACACTTATTATCTAAATGAAAACCCTTTCTACAATATTAACACTTGGATGTGCTCCCTTTCTTCATTAAATCTTCATAAGAATCTTCATCTTCAATTTTTGACTTTGGTTTCTTCACAATTTGCTTTTCTTTGGATTTGACATTCATTTTTCCTTGAACCAAGAGAGCATGATCCTTTCTCATGGGAGAATTAAGGACACCCATATGGATCAATTTATCTTTCTCCTTTTTTAGTGAATCAAGAAAATAATTTAAAGAAGTCATTTTCCACTTAGGAACAACAAGCCTAGTAGCATGAAAAGTAGACACAAAAACTGAGTAATCGGGACCCAATTTTGAAAGAATGGATAGGATTAATTGATCATCTTATTTTTAAATCCCACATTTCTTGAGAATTAGAACAAGCGACTTGAACTTGGTGAATAAACCCTCAAGATATTCGAAATTGCTTGGACTCAGTGAGAATAACTCAATCTCCAATTGATGCGCTCTTAGCTCATCTTGAACTCTAAAGAGAGACTCCAGTTGAGTCCACACTTGGTTTGGAGTGGTCAAACAATCTATATGAAAGAGTAGATCAGGAGAAGTAGAGAGGAAAAGCAATCCATAGGCTTAATCCAACCTATTGTGCCACTTAGCTTTCTCAATCACAGCATCAGGCTCATTCTCCAAAGCTAGAGTAATTCTGTACATTCCTCTACTGCGCAATAGAATGGAGACTTTGGATTTCCATTTGTGGTAGTTGAAGGAAGTAAGAATTATTGATGAATGAGAATTCATATTTCTGAATTGATGTGCTCAAGAAGAAACTCTCCGCAACCTGCAAAACAAACTAGGATAAAATATTGTAAGCTAGACAATCTCTTCTTCAGAGAGGGATAGGAGACTGGATGCGCTCCTCAACTCTGTAGAACTTGATCAACCTTTATACTCTGATACCATGTAGAAATAATATATCATTTCTATGAGAAATTATGCTAAGAAGAATCATAGGAAATAGATCTTGCTACTAAGAATTCTCACAAGCATACACAGGAAAAACTAGAGAGAAGAAAAGAGATTGAATCACATGAATGAAGAGATGAATATTGGTGTGTATCCTTTCATCAAATAATGATGAATAATAAAGTACATAAATATTACATCCCTCATAGAAAAATTGAGTTGTATGGCAACAACTCATAAAGCTCAGAAATGTTGACTTACTAAAATATAGCAAACCCCCATAGGTGCCTAAAGCACTTCCCATATCTATCAAGGACCTCACGAATTGGAAAAATCATGAGTGAGCTGTCAAGGAGATGGAAAAAACATGATAATCCTAGAAAATGGAGGAAAATTCATGAAGGATGGGTTGGAAACAAAAGCACCCAATTTCCTAGTTTGACTAGCTTTACCTTATCCACAGAAAATAAGGAAAAACAAAATAAAGCAGAATCTATTGTAAAGTCTTGTATACTAATTCTGAATGGTCAAAAGGTGGTCAAGATCAATCCAGAATTAGAAATAAATCATTCCTAGGATATAGATGGCATGTATTGACTTTAAGGTGCAAGTGGATGCCAACTAATTAAGCTAATGGGTGAATAATTAATCAAATAATGATTGATTATTGTATCCTAAGTTATGAGTGGGTTTAATATATTCCAATGTCCTCGTATTGTAACATTCTTTAATATGCATCTTATTTCTAAAGAATAGAGTAGTGTAATATTTTCATCTAAGTTTCAATTGTTGAGTGAATTACAAGCATCTTTTCTTCTTAATTATTTCTACAAACAAATTGTGAAATTAGTGAGTTTTGTTTCAGATTTGTGATCCTCACTATGGAATTTCATATGGTATAAGAGCATAGGGAGCTTAGGATGAGTTATAGATTCTTTCTTTAGTGCACCAAGAAATTTTGGGTTTCCACAGAAGTCCTAGTATTCTTGCATTGTAGCCATTGGATTCGTCTTTTAGAGACATGCTAGGCATGAAGCACCCTGATAAAGTTCCTAGAAATGCTCACAATAATTCGAATCAGTACACCAAGATATATTTCGATAGTATATTTCCATGTATTTTGAGGTTTTTTTGCAGGTTATACCATCACCATAAGTGCAACCAATGTTCAAATATTCAACCCATCTAGACATTAGCCTCAATCATTTATTTGATTTTCTAGTGCTTAGACCATTATCAGTTGACCACCTAGTGTATATTCCTAAGTCCTAATCAATCTGGACTATTATTTTTTCATTATTAGCCTCATTATTCTCATATTCACCCTCTTCCTTGTTTCGAGGAGTTAATGTGCTCTCATGCACAATTTTGGGCCCACTTGAGTCAGTTTCTATAATTTATGAGTCTACCTTGAGTTAACTAACCTTGATTTAATCACTTGAGTTAGTATGAGCTCCAATGACCATTAACACTCAAATTAACTCCTCTTATGTACCATCCATCATTAGTTATCATCAATTAACTAGCTAATATGCCTTCTTAGTCCACCTACTATCAAATACACTCAGTTAACTAATCTGCTTTAAGAGTTATGACTAGAAACTATGTCTAGTGATGTTTTCTATGTTATCTAAGCTTGCAACACATGTGGATTTCAACTACCTCTTTAGGCTCACGAATTTTTCCATTGGAGATGTATTATAAATGTAAACTTATTGGTGAATAATAATCAGATGGAGTTTATACTAGTTGAGTTTTCTCTCTTATGTTTCTGCTTCATTATTTTCTCTCCATTTTTTTCTATCTCTGTTGTAATTCTTGTCAGGATATATTTGATTCAATATCTTCCTGTGCAAATTCCTATATGGTATCAGAGCTACCAGGTTGAACATATCTTATTTAGAATCAATTAAATTCCATATATATCTTTACGGAGTTTGTTTTGCAGGTACAATTTCAACCACAAAATTTGAAAATCATAGCCAACTTTGAAGAGGTTCCATGATCTCTACCAATCATATTATAGGTCCTATAATATCTTGTTTTAAATTTCTTTCTGTGATCTAAAATAGGTTTTTCATGGAATTCAATTTTAGTTTCTGGTTTGACATATACTTTTAGTTGAATATTGAAGGTTTGCAACAACTCATGTATGTTTGTACCATCTATTTAGGATTGATATTTTTAACTCATTAGGATGAGATAGTTCAAGTTCCTTTTATTATTTGGCATATCTCTTCGATATCTCAAATGGATCTTCGACATAATTTGATTCTTTTGACTATAGAAAAAGTTGTGATTGAGTTGGCAACGTGACATCAAACACATTTTTTATTTTTTATTTAAGCTTACATACATGATGTGATTTACATGTACAACTTATTTGATTCAATGTTGTCCTAAATTTCAAGAATAAAATTGCAGAAACCACTATTTTTTATGAAGATATTAGTGATTTCTATCATATTAGTCCTCAAACTCTTGATTTTTATATCTCGAGGGCAATAAGTTAGTTGTTTTTTATCTTGTGCTATTTTCACAAGATGATGATGCACAATATAGTGATCTCCTGGAAATTTTTAAAGGCTAGATAAAGTTTTGAGAATACTGCTTTAGCACTCCTATCTAGTGATATCATGCTTTCTACCTATTCCTATATGATAGTTGGCACGATTCCTCAATGTTCCTTTGAAGATAGATTCTTTCCCATTGTTTTGGCACACATGGGACTCTTGTTCCAAACCTTTTTGTTCTCCTATATATATTCTATTTTTAATTCTGAAGATAAACAACTAGTTGTTCCAGCTCATACATTCTCTGAGCTGCTCCTTGGTTCACTTTTTAGTGTGTTATTGGATGTTTTGAAGTTGTAATTTCAGTTTGGAGTTGTTGCATTTACTCTCACTATCATCCTTCCTATCTACATCATGATTTTGATTGGCATATGTTCTCAGAGTTTCATGGAGTATGGAGGACACAACCATTTTCTTGGATATGATTTTTCCTCATATGGTTCGAAGTCTCAAGCATATTAAGACTCATTTGAACCTGATTTCAAGATGAAGTTGAATGTGCACCTCCTTTTTCTCTTTTGTCATATTATCTCAATTGCTATACATGGTACCAAAATCCATTATGCAATTTTCTATGTTCTTGATCAATTTGAGCAGATTCCTCTTCTTCTCAAGAAGATTATCCCTCCAGACATCTAATAAAGTTAACACGTACTTGGATTTGAAATAGTTTATTTATGCTGTACCTCATGTCCATTTCTTAAGAAGGATTTTCCCCATGTGTTTTTTCCCTTTTCCTTAGTTTACATGAATGAATAATGTAAAGGGTGACCTTAGCCTTTGTTGTTGGGCCCTACTCTCTTTTTATTTTTCACATAAATCAGGATTAATGGTGGGTGTTGGAATATTCAACCCATCTAGACATTATCCTTAATCAGTTATTTCATTTTCTAATGCTTAGGCCATTATCACTTGACCTCTTAGTGTATAGTCCTAAGCATCCCTATCACTCAGACTATTATTTTTTCATTATTAGATTCATTATCCTCAAATGAACCATATTCCTTGTTTATAGGAGTTAATGTGCTTTCATGCATGATTTTAGGCCCACTTGAGTAAATTCCTATAATTTAGAATCCTGCCTCTAGTTAACTAGATTTGATTTCACCACCTAAGTTAGTGTGAGCTTCGATGACCACTAAAACACAACTAAACACCTCATATTCCCCCTCTGTCATTACTTATCATCAGTTAAATAGCTAATACACCTTCTTGGTCCACCTACTTTCAGTTACACTCATTTAATTAATACACTTCAGGAGTTATGAATGACAACTATGTCTATTGATGTTTTCTATGTTATCTAATCCTACCACATGCATGGGGTTTAATAGGCTCTTTAGGCTCACGAATTTCTCCCTTGGAGATGTATTATAAATGTAAACTTATTGGTGAATAATAATCAAATGGATTTTATACCAATTGAGTTTTCTCTCTTATGTTTCTGCTTCATTATTTTATCTCCAATCTTCTTCTTCACTCTATTGTGATTCTTGTGAGGTTACATTTGATTCAATATGTTCCTATGCAAATTCTTATAAGCAGTAGCAAAAATGGACCTACCTTCAATAACTCAACTCACTCCCTTCTACTTTTTGGAATGGAAGGAAATAATGGAGATCTTCTTGGACAACATATGTCTCGTTAGAGTGATCAGTGGAATTGAAGTTGGACCAAATTCATATGTGTAAAATAAAAATACTTTAATAAGCTTGATGAAGCATATGGTATGATGTGTCTCAACATGTCTAGAGACCTTTCTTTTTATCTATCCATTCTGAAGACTCGCAAGGTGGTTTGGAATAAGATTGAATATTTGTTTAGGAAATAAGATGAATTGAGAGGGAACCAATTAGAAAATGGATTGATCTCTCTGAGTCCCAGCAATTCCGAATCCATCACAAACTTCTTCACAAAATTCAAAAAATTGGTTATGCAGCTCAATATGTGTGGTATTGAGAAGAAATATGAGCATCTTATTCTCTCGATTCTGTCAAAATTGGTACCAAACTATTATTTATTCGTATACACATTCTAAACAACAAATTTATCCACATCAAATTGGAATATGTCTACTCTAGATACATTCATACATTCCCTAAAAAAGGAGCAGCATAATTTGGTGTAGATGGGTGTCATAAAACCATCAAAGGATCAAGATCTTGTTGTTGGATAAAGTAAGAATGAAAATGGTAAAGGAAAGAAGAAAGGAAAGGAGAAGAAAGAGTATTAGCAGAAGCAAAAGGAGAATCCCAAATAATCAGAGGGAACTTTGAATTCTAAAAGAGGAAACCAAACTCAAAAGGAGAAGAAAAAATTTCCATATTGTGCAGAGGTTTCCATCAAGAGAATGCTTGTATGAAGAACACAGTTGAACTTATGGATCATATTCTAGAGAATAATAACCTTTGAGTACCTAAAGGTGCAAGGAGGAAAGAAGGTTGTTCTAAGTTAGAAGAGAAGGAGAGATGCAATGCTCTCATGGTTGGCACTTCGAATGCACATTCCTTCATTATTGATTATGGAGGCTCCAGACACATGTCTTCATCCAAATATCTCTTTTCAAAATATGAACCTATTGTTTGGACTTCCATGCTAATGGGACATTATTCATAAGTTCCTTTTGAAGGAATAGGAGGAATCAATGTATAAAATGGATTCTTCCAATATGTGTTGTATGTTCCTTCCTTGGCATCCCCAACCTTCTCTTACTCTATCAACTGACACGCACAAGAATTGCAGAGAAAGTAGTTATTACTCTCGATAGTGTTGAGATTGTAGGGATATCTTCTGGGAAAATCATTGCATAAGGAATTGTTGACCTCCTTTCCAAGATCTATGAGTTCTCTCATTTCATGCCTTATTCAACTCATAATGTGATTCTTACTCATGCTAAATAAGTTAGCAGGATTTGGCATGAGAGGTTTGGAAACCTCAACTACAAGTACTTGCAATAATTACAAAATCATAACATGGTCGAAGGCCTCCCTAACATAATATTGGATAAAGGTATCTATCAAGGTTGCTTTATCCGTAAGAGTCTAGAGCATAAATTTTAAAAAGGAAAGGAAAAGAGTGCCTCATATCCTCTTGATTTGATTCACAGTAGCGTATTAGGACCTCTTCCTCACTTATATCTAAATAATTATGGATATATTTTTACTTTCATAAATGATTATTCAAGATATAGTTGGGTTTACTTCCTAATGTTGGAATCATAAGTCTTTGAATACTTCAATTTTTTAAAATCTATTGTAGAAAAATTCACTGGAAGTAAAATCAAGGTCCTATGCAATGACAATGGAGGAGAGTATGTCAAGAATGAATTTTAGTCCTTTTGTGCAAATGAAGGTATTGAAATTCAACACAATATTCCATAAAAACCACAACAAAATTGTGTGGTTAAGAGAAATAATAGAACATTAAAAGAGATGACTGCATGCATTCTTGAGTCGAATGAATTGTCTCCAAGGATTTGGGAAGAAGTTGTTAATCATGTTGCTTACCTCCAGAACAGATTTCCACACAAGGCCCTAAAGGGAAAACTTTTATTTGAAGCATGGATGGGATACACGCTAGATGTATCTCATCTTAGAGTCTTTTTCTCCAAGGCATGGGCCAAGCTTCCATTAGAGAATAGGAGATCCCTAGAGCCTTAAATATAAGAGAGCATATTGGTTGGCTATGCAGTGAATTTGAAGGCCTATAAACTTTTGGATTTGTCCACCATGAAGACCTTCATTGAAAGGAGTGTCTAGTTTGAAGAATTTCCATTGCATTACAAAGTTTTACATATCAAGTATGCATTAGATCTACTTGCATGTTTCACAAGAAATAATTTAAAGAAACAACGTTTCCTTTTATTTCAGGTGTTAGTCTCGAAGAAAGTTCTTCTTCACAATTGGTAGATAGTACCTTGTATAGGTAGTTGATCAGGAGGATTTTTTGTAGATTGTAATATTTGTTGTTTAAGTAAAAGTTATGGTGTGAAGCTTGTTTATGTTGTTTCCATGTTAGAAATGAAAAAACCAAAGAATGCAATAGGACAAAATTATCTTGTTTCTCCTTCAATGAATGATTCTAAATCCAATAGAGAGAAAAGAGGTTCCTTTTTTCCTTTTATGTTCAACATAACAAAACATTAGAAAAACAATGCAATAATCAATGCAAAAAAACTCTAATGGTTGGTAAATACTACTTTTAAAGCATGCAATCAGTGAAAATTCTTAAGTTTATTTTGAGGAAAAAAACATAGAGTAGGGTAATACGAGACAAGTATTTATTTTTTTATGATACTTTTCAAGTCCAACAATAAATACCTAACCCGTGGTTTTGATTTTGTAGCATAATCTTCCTCCCTTTACCCATGGGGGATGAGCCAAGATTTATAGCCATGGGAGGGTAGGAAAGGTTGAGATTACCATGGGTGAGGTGGAGGGGAGATCCTACAAGGATGGATCTTGAGCCCAGGTGGTCCATGAGTCTATATATCAGATTTCCATGAAGCTAAGGTTCAATAAGATTCATGAAACTTCTCTTTCTAGATTTAAAACTTGTGCATCGCTCTTTGTCAACTAAGACAGCGTGTTACCCATAGTGCACCGTTCATTGTATGAAGGAATGTGGAGGTGGAACCTATTTTTGTCCATGGAAAACATGCATTACGCAATGGGGTAGTGTACATTGTCCAACAGGCACAAACATACAATGTAGATCTATGTCATATAGACACAAATTTGAGCACAACCACGAACATACAAATGTGGATCCATGCTAGGACTTCATAGAAATACTCCATTGCAACTTGGATGGAAAGCAATTAGTTATTTAACCAATACCTAGGGTCTTTGTCTCATCTTCAATAGAGTGTGATTCTATCCATGTGATTACAATGTCTTGATGTCGAACATGGTAGAAACCACTTGATTACTGATCAATAATAAAATATGTTAACAAGTGCGAGGGAGATCACCATTGATGTTGATGATTCCCAAGGTACTCGAATACAATCCCCCGAATGTGAATAGATATTTTGATGTCGATCACTTGGTTGAATCTTTCGATCAAAGGTCAATGATGTAAAATTATGTCAAAATTGAGAGAATCTATCATTGATGAATGTAGATCTCAAGGTACTACTTTTTTTTCTAAGACTAATTCCAGGATAATGACTTGAAGTTGATAGGAATAGTCTCGTCAAAGGAGGGCCATGATGAATCCCACATCAATGACATGAAACTTGAAATAAATTTCTAAAATTTGAGTATGGTGCAACCATAGGACTGACTCAAAGGTAACTGACACAAGGGTAGTTTTTTACTGCAGATGAAAAATATCAACATAATTTTCCTTTGAATATAGGATGTCACAAGCATTAGAGGAAATTTGAGGTATAAAATGGGCCTCCTAAGGAAAATGATAAAATAATAGTTAAAATAATAAAATAATAGTTATTAATTTTGGAGGAAGAATGAAAAAAACTACTCTTTTTGTTCGTATTTTCGACATATCTCCCTGTGTTTTTAGTTAAATTCTAAGCGGGAGAGCTCATTGGATGCATAAATTAATTCCACATCCAACGAGTACCCACACTGCATACTTTTGATGGACCCCGCTACCCGAAAAACAAGAAATGCCTGAAAAAATGTGATGATGACATCATCATCATGTTTTTTTAGGTATTTCTTATTTATGGGGTAGAAAGGTCCATCAAAAGTATGCAGTGTGGGTACTCCTTGGATGCGGAATTAAATTCCGCATCCAACAAGCTCTGCCACCTAAAATTTGAGTAAAAGCACAGGGAGATATGTTGAAAATACGAACAAAAAAAGTAGTTTTCTTTTATGACAAATATGTCAATTCAACCATTATTGTTGACTCATTTTATTGAAATTCTATTGGTTCTTGAATTCCAACTCACAAAATTTATTGTTGGGGCATTTTCTTATAAGGCCCATTTTAGACCCCAAAGTTCCTCTAATGTGAACACTTGGCAGCATTGACTTGATGAGGTGGACTCCAAGACATAATGCGATGATGAACGATGGATTCTTTGAAAGAATCAAAGGAGTGACATGAATCATGAAAGTGGATTGACTCAGAATCAAGTTGAATACCCAATTGACTGAATGAAATGCAGATAAGTGCCATGTTCAAAGGTGACTACAAACTGCCATTATTGCAAATGAAATATGGTTCCCTTCCCTTACTTTCCCCATCATGATTGATGAGTGCCTCTTTTCATTTTTATGAGTTCAAAGAGTGTAACAAACACTCACTGTAGCTTATCATAGGATAATTCCATTCTCACATCATGTTTTACGAAGCTGAGAAAGGAGGGGTTTGTTCCCAAAAGAGGGTCTCTTAGTGTTTAATTTAACGAGTCCATTGAAAGTAAACTGAGTATCATTAATGTTTAGAGAGTCTAAAAAAAATGGAAGAAGACTACAAAAGGTCTTTTTTCATAACTTAGTCAATCCGAACTAAAAAATGGGTAAACTGTCATTGGGAAGATGACTCTTCAAGACCTTTTACGAGCGTGAAGAAGATAAGTTCACTCGATGATATTTTCATATTTTAAGAGTCCAAAAATATCTTAAAGAAGACTCCATTAGGGTTTCTTTTCATAAAAAGGAGTTTAACAAGCCTGAAAAAGAAATAAAATTTGACTCCAAAATTTAGTACAAGGTTTAAGGAGCGTGACTTAAATTTTGAAAATACCGCTCAGGAGCTTTTTCCGTTTTGTGCGAGGACAAAAAATTAAAAAATAACTTCATTCACAACCAAAAATCAATTTATCCATGCCTTGCTATTCTAAAAAATAACCATTAGACTCCAAAAATATTAAAAACTAAGCTTTATAAATTATTTGAGTGTAAATATTTAATAAAATAATAAAAATAATGAAATAAAACCCAAAAATATTTGAATAAAATCTAGTAAATAGTAAAAAAGATTTACCATTTTCATTTTTACCAATTGGAGAGCATTTGGAGCCATTTAGGGTGCATATTTCAGACGAGGATTATGGAGTTGTTAGTCCACTCCTTTCATAATCATTTGTACCAGGTAAATCCTGAACTAATGTTCAAGATTTTCATGGTTTCCTTTTCCAATTTCTGCTAGTATTAGGGTTTTAGGGGCATTTACCCAAAGGGAAAATGCACCCAATGGGTAGCACGCTTTCCTCTGTCGTGAAAGGTGGTGCCAAGGTGACACTGCACATTTTCCTACAGGAAAATGTGGTGGAACCGCTCTGTCCTAAACGAGGATGGGCGGTGTCGTAAGTTTCCCTATAACATGAAGAAAATTAGCCAAAAGAAGAAATCCTAAGTACTTTAAATGATTGATTTTATTTTCTAATGCTTTTTTTTTTAAACTTTTGGCAGGAAATCTTTAGAAAATATGGTAATATGGAAGGAAAGAGAACACAAACCTAATGATATAAGAGTTGGGAATGATGTTGGCACTCTGGCTACTTTGCATGGGTGTGGGCTCAACGTGCTCAGAATGAGGTCACAAGTAAAGTTACTGGAGTACATTTTTAGGACTTGGAACCCTGAACAAAATTACTTTGAGGTAGGGGCTCATGTTCTGACACTAGAAGTGTAGGATATCTATTTCCTTATAGGTTTATCATGTCAGGGGGCACCCATTTCACTGACCGGTCCTTGTGGTGGATAGATCACTACACAGGGTCTCATTGATCATTACTACTTCCCAAGTACCCAAATGTGCAGGAAGAAAAATCCCATCAAGGTCGTCAGATATCTACCTCTACACAGAGTACTCTTCACCATGCAACGCATCTCTAGGATCCAAGGGACTCACCAAGAATCTCGTGTGGATATGATTTATTCCATGGAGGCAATGGTGCTTGTGATATTCAACTGGGTGATGGCCCTACTTGTTACTCTGAAGGAATAGCTGACTAAATGTCGTCGAGGAGAACTAAAGCAGTTTTCTTATGGAACTATCTTAGTGTCTTTTTTCTTTTAGAGGGTACCAAATCAGAGGCCACAAGTGGCCTTCACTGAGTTGAGGGCATGGGAACCTTATATGCTTCGTTGGGTTGAGATCATGGCCCGCCATGGTGGCAGAGGCTCCAGGGTAAAGTATAGGACCACGTTCTTCCAATGGCTAGTTGATTAGCTCCTCATGATTGAGGATTATGCATATGTTGGTATCAATTTTTGGGAAGATATCGATCTGTCCCTACTAGTAGATGCCTAGATCCTTATCTTAACTTCCAGAAGGTGTACAAAGCCAATTAGATTGGAATCGGGTTTCATTTTCCTATATTTTGGAGTCTTTTACTAGAGAAAGATAATGGTGAGTTCTAGTACATCGTCATTTAACATGTACGGTTTTATACAGTAGCAAAAAGAGGATACTCTTCATATAAATGGAGAGATGAGTGTCAGGAACGCACGACACGCACCTCCACCTGTGAGGCATAGTCTCATTTTACATGGGGACATGTAAAGTATTTTGTTGGGGGGATATGAAGGGATGTATATATTCCATTACCCAAAACCTTTTTGCATACCTTTTTTTCTATCATTTACCACCTTTCATGGCTACATTTATCTATTTTTACATCAATCTTGCACACTTTTAGCATTGGTAAAAACTTAATTGTGTTATTTGAATATTTGTTGATTTTTTTATGTTTAATGTGTGATTATGTATTTAATGCTTCCCTTAATGACTCTATTTTTTTCGGACTATTGAATGTCATTGTATTTTTATCTTTGAGTTGTGGAACCGACTTGGAAAAAATATGTTGTGTAACTTACCTAAAGAGTAGAGGATGCATAACCATTCACAAGTCTACAATAGCTCCAAAATATACACCATTATCCCTAAGAGCTACAAGGTTATTCTTAAATATACAAGAGACCCATACTGAGTATCAATATCATCTTATGCTGGCTACAAAACCAAGAAAAATGGTTCTACAACTATTTGGGGAAAACTGCTAAGAAATTCCAGGTTCTATATACTGATGTCTGAAACAATTGGTTATGAAACCACGTGATAGTTGGAAGACTACATTAGCACCCAAATTGTAGCTCATAACCTCCATATTGATTATTTTATTAATCTATATGATTTTGGAAGGATAGATTAGGCTAGCATGCTATGTTTGGTATTCAATTTTGAAGACTTTTGTAACAAGATGACCTTCTATCATTAATTATTTCCACCTTTCTCATTTGGATAAATTCATACTCATCCTCTGTTTGTATAAAAGATAATTGATCTCCTCCTATGGGGATTATCCAATACTTGATCAAATTGTGTGGATCAATACTTTTCCTTTTAAATAGAATTATTGTTTCTAGCGGTTTGTGTTAGAGCCTGTTTTGTGTGATTTATTGACTTCCCCAACTCTTGTATTTGGAGGTAGGGCCACACTTGGAGGACATGTGTTGATTGTAAAATAGTTTCCTTTCTTTGGTTTCATTAAGTTTATGAATTATATAGTGTGATTGTTCGAATAATTTATTCTTCCTCTATCTGCAATTACAAATTGCTCTGATCTTTCTCTATAAACATTTTATTGGTTTTCTAGTTTGCATGGTGCAAAGTGAGTGATCTGTAATGTGGATGCGAATTTTGTAAGTTATATCATCTTGGAAAGATAAGTTGAGTTTATGTAAAAGTTTTCTAATTCACTAAAGATAGTTTATCAATGTTGTTATGTAGTTATTATCTTGAAAGTCTTGTAGATCATATATTTTAATATTAAGGTTTGGTAATAAAATTCGTAGTCTTGTCATTATTGAAACATTAGATAGGGCATGGTTTCCTTCTTGCAAGAGTAAAGTAGCTGATTGAAATTTACATTATGTTCAAATTAGCTTAGCGCTATTATATTTCTGTAAGAGTGGATTACCTTTAGGATCTGTTATGTTTTATTTCAAATCCTTATATTATATAGCATTTCCTTTTCCTATAGCTATTTGATTTAAAAATTTCCAATGCCAAGATTATTTTATCCTTATGATTTAAGCTTAAAAGAACTACAACTTCATGCTTGAATGATCATAAAAGTGCAGTGTCTAACATGTACATCATTTGGTGACTCTAAAGTTTACAAAACTCCTATTCTATAATTAATGAAGACTCTCTTAGTTGATCCTCTAAGCAAATTCAAGGAAATTAAAAATATATTCATCAACAAAGAATTGAACATCCTTGGTATTCTTTGTGGTTAAATAGAGAAAAAAATGTAGTGACTTTATAGGGCTTCAGTCATCTCTCTTCCTCTATCCCGCAATTCAACCACTTACATTTTTTCTCACAACAGAGTTCTAAAGATCCAAAGTATTCTCCAAACATTATCTCTTGAGAGATAGACACAACTTTTTTTGATGTGATAAAAACTATAAAAGAACATGTGTCCATAGAACAGAGACACTACATGATACCATCAACTAAAGAACAAGGAATAACATATGTGCGAAGGATGTCTCTCTTGAAGTAATCGAAAACAATATCCATATCAAAGGCCTTTTTCTCAAGACATACTCTCTCTAGATTAATAATCTCAATATCAATTATAGTGATCACTAAGAAGCAATTTTATATTTTCTCCACCAAATAGTTAACTATAGAAACAATAAAAGAAGAGATTTTGTGAAGAGCTCCATGAAAACTTATATTTCTAAATGACATATCAAAATATAATTCAATATCTCTGAGATGAGGCTATTGCCATAGATCTGAAACTCTCATAAAAAAAATTTGAAACTCTACATTGATTTTGTTTTTCCTATCACCCTCTTTCTTTTCTTCCTTGATTTCATCTGGATCATACACTAATATCCTTTTCCCTCCTAAATTTTGAAACACATCCATCACCTCAACAAATAATTTAACATCCTCGGTTTTCTTTCTACATACCATAATATAATTGTATAGATGGAAATGTAACAAATAATCATCTCTTTTTATGATGGTTGGAAGAATGCATGCTTCATGTTTCAATACATGACTTCAAATATCTTCCCCTCCCTCATGGTTGAATAGTGAAAACCATTGTAGTGACTTTGTAGGTCTCTAGTCATATTTCTTCCTATACCTCCAAATGCAGGCCGCTTCCACATATAATTCATCTTTCTCCTCTTTAGTCATCTCTTGGTTATCAAGCCTAAAAGTAGTCACTGATATGGCAAATTCTTCTCCATTTTCCCGAACCTCGACTTTGCTTCATTTTTCCTCATTTTCATCATTAAATGAGTACGCAATATCGATATAAACCTTAGACCTAAAAACAAATACAATTTAAATCCTTTTATCCCTAACAACAATAGTATTAACAAATGTGAAAGAATAATTGCAAGTTTTACAATTACTAGTATGTAGTTTTAAATTTTAGGATGACATGTTGAGACCTTCTTTATAGTAGCACTAGTCATATTTTTTATAAGTTATGATTGATCACTTGAGTACAATGTTATATGTTATGATTTGGGTATGCTAGGCACTAGTCACAGCTATTATGCCCCTGTAAAATCTTAATTTTCTATTTTTATATATCAAGAAATTTATGTTAATTGGATACATTAAAATTGGTCATAAAATTCATGATATGTTAGATATGCCCTGATTCATAGCTGGAAAACATATTTTACAAGTATGACTTGTTTCATTATTTAAATATGATTTTAAGACATAATCTTTAATCTTATTATAGGGTTGATTTATTGGGTTGGAAGTTTGAAACATATGTGTTATCTTCGAATTGATGGAATCCGATATTCACTAAGTTATTAAAGAAAATACCGATTTGACTCCTGAACACCATAATTTTTCCTTCATCGGCTTCGTCATGTTTAAATATTCACCATATTTACACTACCCATTCATCATTATTTGAACTCCATGCATCTTATTTACCTCCATGCATCAATATTTGATATTGATTCATCAATATTTGATCTCCATGCATCATTATTGAGCTTTCTAGTACATAGAACATGTTGTTGACATTTCAATTCCTTGATCCTAGTTAGTTTGATGCTATTTATACACACATGCACCACATTCCTCCTTTTTAGGACCATATGCAACCACATGCATTAATTCTACATATTTCATCTTAGTATCATATATTTTAGGAGCATACCTTCAGTTAACTAGCCTGCGCACCTTGATTCCATCATTGTGAGTTGATAATGAGCTATCATGGCCTGTTAATTCCACTATCATTCATGACATGCATCTCCTTGGATTTATCTCCCTAATTTCTAGCCCAGTAACTCATTCTTGTGCATGTGATATTCAATTAAGTACCTTCCCATCCAAAGTTATCACTAGAAGCTATGTCTTGAGATGTTTCCTAAGCTAACTAAGACTGCTACTTGAGAGAAATTTAAATGGCAAAGGTACCATAATTCCTTGTATTGTAACATTCTTTGATATACATATTATTTTTTAAGAATAGAGTAGTGTAATTTTTTCATCCAAGTTTCAATTGTTGAGTGAATTACAAACATCTTTTCTTCTTAATTATTTCTACAAACAAATTGTGAAATTAGTGGGCTTTGTTTCAGCTTTGTGATCCTAACTATGGAATTTCACATGGTATAAGAGTGTAGGTAGCTTAGTATGAGATATATATTATTTCTTTAGTGCACCAAAAAAAATTGGGTTTCCATAGAAGTCCTGGGATTCTTACATTGTAGCCATTGGATTCATCTTTTGGAGACATGCTAGGCATAAAGCACCCTGATAAAGTTCCTAGAAAGCTTCACTAGCATTCGAATTAGTACACCAATATATATTTCCATAGTATATTTCCAAGTCTTTTGAGGTTTTTTTGCAAGTTATACCATCACCATAAGTGCAAGCAGTGTTCGAATATTCAACCCATCTAGACATTAGCCTTGATCATTTATTGGATTTTCTAGTGCTTAGACCATTATCAGTTGACCACATAGTGTATATTCCTAAGTGTCCTAATCACTCTAGACTATTATTTTTTCATTATTAGTCTCTTTATCCTCATATATACCCTATTCCTTATTTCTAGGAGTTAATGCACTCTCATGCATGATTTTAGGCCCACTTGAGTCAGTTTCTATAATTTAGGAGCCTACATTGAGTTAACTAACCTTGATTTCATCACCTAAGTTAGTATGAGCTCCGATGACCACTAATAATCAAAATAACACCTCTTATGCATCATCCATCATTATTTATCATCAGTTAACTAGCTAATACACCTTCTTGGTCCACCTACTATCAGATACACTCATTTAGCTGATCTGCTTCAAGAGTTATGACTGAAACTATGTCTATGATGTTTTCTATGTTATCTAAGCCTGCCACAAGTGTGTATTTCAAATCCCTCTTTAGGCTCACAAATTTCTACCTTGGAGATGTATTAGAAATGTAAATTTATTGGTGAATAATACTCAGATGGATTTTATACCAGTTCAGTTTTCTCTCTTATGTTTTTGCTTCATTATTTTCTCTCCATTTTTTTTCTTATCTCTTTTGTAATTCTTGTGAGGATAAATTTGATTCAATATCTTCTTGTGCTAATTCCTATATGGTAGAAAAGCTACCACAATGAACATATCTCATTTAGAATCAGTTAACTTCCACATATATTTTTATAGAGTTTGTTTTGTGGGTACAATTTCAACCACAAAAATTTTAAAATCATAGCCAACTTTGAAGAGGTTCCACGATCTATATCGATCATATTATAGGTCCTATAATTTCTTGTTTTAAATTTCTTTCCATGATGTAAATTAGGTTTTCCACAGAATTCAATTTTAGTTTCTAGTTTGAGATATACTTTGAGTTAAATATTGAAGGTTTGCAACAACTCATGGATCCTTATACCATCTGTTTAGGCTTGATATTTTTATCTCCATAGGATGAGATAGTTCAAGTTCCTTATATTATTTAGCATATCTCTTCGATATCTCAAATGGGTCTTCGAAAAAATTTGATTCAGTTGACTGTAGCAAACGTTGCAATTGAATTGGAAACATGACATCAATCACATTTTTTATTTTTTATTTAAGCCTACATACGTGATGTGATTTACATGTACAACTTCTTGGATTTAATGTTGTTCCTAAATTTGAAGAAGAAAATTGCAGAAACCACTATTTTTTATGAAGAATTCAGTGATTTCTATCATCTCAGTCCTCAAACTCTTCATTTTTATATCTTGCATGGGGTCTTCACTTAGTGAAACCATGCCATAGCACGTTCGTTCGTGGCATATGAAACAATACCCCTATTTTCAAAAAATATTGGAAAATACCTCCCAAAATTATTTTTTTCAACCCCCTCCCAATATGCCTTCCCAATTTAGAAAAACCCATGTTTTCATTGTATATTGCATGTATAAATTTTTTCATTTACATTTTTTATACCCCTTTAGATTTCTACCTAGTATATTGACATGATACTCGACATTCATTCTTTTCCCTCACCATGCAAAATAATTATTCATAAGTGTGTAGGGTTCCTTAACAATGAACTACGGCTACTCCCTCTATGGTATTTCTCCTCTTTATTCAATAAAATGAACTTTAAAACCCCCACCCCCCACACAAAGATATGCACTCCTCTCCTTGATCTATGGGATATGAGACCTTCTCAAGAGACTAGCCACCCCTTGTTGAAATACCTAGCACATGATACTGATGGAAACAAGGAGAACAAGAGAAGAAAATAATAATCCTCCTCATTTATGATGATGCACTTTGAGTGGACATGCATGGACCATGAAGACTATGAGTAAATGACCCATATTTTCCTCTTAGTTTTTGGGTATAATCCACTATGTCCTTTGCCATAGGGTGTTCACTATTAGCCTGCATGATAGTATGGTAGTAGAAATTCTGAGTTCCTTACTTCTTCTACAACAAAACCTTACTATTTAGTATTTTTCTTTGACCATAAGATTAATGGATTGCTTGAAAATTGAAATAGAGCGCCATATCTAACAGCTTAAAACATTTTAGGTATTATCTCCAGGATTTCCAAGGAATTTCGCCGTCTAGTGATCCAAATACTTGGATGTTATATGTAAGCCTCTGGACAAAAGAAAAATATTTTGAAAGCAAGCTCAAATCATAGAACATAGACAGCTAGAGTCTGAGAATAGTCAAGCGTTACCTCAACAGCAGTTGCCACATCACACAGATTTTGCAGAGATATGCTTGTAAAGAGCTTGGTCCCTACTACCACAGGTCTTTCGATGGTAAGGGTACTAGTTTTGTCAAAAACAACGCACTTAACCTGCATTAACATACAATCCAAATGACAACGTTATACATAGTATTGGATAAGTTTATACACTATTTCATGTTAAAGTTAAACTTCTGTAGGGTTTTGTTAACTCTTAGAATCTCTCAGATTGTCGAATTCAAGTTCACAATATGTAACATGAAGTAGTATTGTCCACCTTTGGATGTCCTAGCAGGTTATTTATGATGTTAGAAATATCATGTAATGACATTTACATGGAAGCCATTCTTCTTAAAGGAAGTGGATGTATGCTGACACAAAACTGTAGGTAGCCCCTATTGTGAATAGCTTGCTCCAAAATATGTAGTGGCCACAAAATCAGCAGTTTTGGAGAACACTAAGCTTCAAATTTTAAGGGCGAGGGGAAAAACAGAATGAACAAGATCCTGAAGATTTCTCCACAAAAATTGGAGCCATCAAAAAAGAGTTTAAGAATGCAGCTAAAGTAGGGTGTCTTCATTCCACTTTGGATTTGAAGTGAAAAAGTTTCTTCTGGTATTCTTCCAGAGTTCCTTACATGGTTAACATTAGAGCCCAAACTTTACAAAGTACATAGAAGCAGAATAAAAAAGAAAGGTTTACAATTCTTCCATATATCTCTGCTCCTAAAAGCCTAAGGGGTTATCTCAACCAATTGGTGACCAATTGTCACCAAACTTGTTGGCCATTTGGCTAGTTCTGTTCTTGCAAGGGCCTGGTATGAATCCCCTTGGGTTAGGAACACTAGTCTACAACAATGGATTTACTAGGGATACTGTCCAATAATGTGGGGAAGCATCCTTTGGGATTCCCGATGAGGGTTTTCCCTTGAAAATAAAATCTATGCTCTTGAATGTCAATAAGAAGTACCCCTTTCTAAGATAGCACTTTTGAAAGACAAGAACATCCTTGAAAATTACTAATCTACCATTTGGAAGCTAAATGTTGACTGGAATATCAGCAACAATACTTTTCTTCCAAAAACAATGGATGTTAATCAATCAATCAAACGAAAGAATTTCACATATTGTTTCCTTCTAGTGCCAAGTAAGATTTTGCCACACTAGTCTACACCAACAAATTCCTTAAGGATACCATCCAAGAATGTGGGGAAGCTGTAATGCCCCGGTTTTGACCCCGTTGCATTAGATGTACATGATGTATATATTAAATGATCATGGTGCGAAGCTAAAGGCCAAGGCCCCACCATTGATTGGTTATGTTATGTTTTGGATTTGAATTTGTCACCGATGGTATATCGGGGCATGCAGCATATATTATGTTGGTCATCATGTAAATACGCATCTATAATTAATTAAATGAATCCGACTAGCTACGATCGCGGCAACTAAAATGAGAAAGGGGCATGATTTTTCACAAGGATAAGGATGTGGGGAAATTTGTCAAACCTTGGCCAATGGGGTAAAAATCCATGTGTCACCTTTCTTTGTTTACCCAACCACCTCCATTGAAGAAAGGCTGGTGGTGGTTGAGGTAGTTATTTGTTTCGGGAGTGGGGTGGCAGGACTGTCAGTCCTCACCCACACTCACACTCCACCAGCGGATTGAACATCACACTGGGCAAAAGAATGGGGGGAGGCATTCTCACGACTGTCTATTCATCCTCACGCATTATCTCCATTGTCCGATTCTTCTCACGCACAGGCTCTTGGCAGTTTGGTCTCATGCAGACATTTTATTCTCTCCACGACGGTGCTGAAGACTCACGCACGTCCAATTTCGCGTCCTCTCTGTAGTCTGTTCATTCTCCACCATTTCCTATTCGTTATTCCCTCCCGCACAGGATTTTCCTGGTTTTACCACGCAGTTTTTCCTCTACGGATTTGAGAATGGTGTGGCTCCGTCCTTTACTCACAGGCTGATTTGTGGGTTCGGCATTGTGGATGTTCATGCACCGGTTGGGAAACTGTAAATTCGTCCCCAGTATGGTCTACGTACGTTTTTTCCCCAGCGGCTTCGATTGTGTAAAATGGACTGCTGTCTCCCCGTGTATCCTGGTAATGTACGCTGATTACATTTCCGAAATGTTGTTTCTCCCCCCCCCCCCCCCCATGTTGTAAATTGGTGCACTGATACATTCAGTGGGACTGCATAATTGCTTGGGAGCCATTTTTCCCTGTTTAAGCCATGATAGCTAAATTAATTGCCTGAGTGCAATGGTTGGTCTTCGGACTGTGTTGGGAACAGGGATGGGGGGCTTAGTTTTGCTTGATAAACCTGGTGGTTGGAAACCACACAGATAGAGCTAGAGGGCTGGCCTCCTTCTCCATCACCCCTGAATAGCACTGGAAGGGAATGCAGGGCCTGAGGGACTGTGTAGCAGAGAAGGGACTGATTCCTTATGTTGGGTGTGTTTGGGTGTCTTAGAGGTCAGGCTAGTTCTGGTGTAGGTGTTCTTGGCTCTGTAATGAGTTCACTAGCTTAGCAATTTGCCTTCTCCAGCTCCTTAATGGCATGATAAACCCAACTCTGTTGGCTTTCCTGTGTGTTTTCTGTATCCTTGGCTACTTGTAATCCTGATGTTCCCTTATTCCTTGGAGAATCATGCCCAGCTCAGGGGTGGCAGCGTTGCTGAGAGATTAAGGAGCTCATTGGCCTATGGTTGGGTGGAACGTTGCAGCGACGTAGCTGGTTGTGGATCGAGCTCTTCATAAGATAAGTGATCTTGTGCATTTTACTTCTGCAACTATCTTTTCTGTTAATGATATAATGAACATGTTAAATGCATGCATGTATGAATGCTATTGGTTTCCGCTGTGTATGATGATTAATTGCATATGTGCATGTTTTACTTCAATGTATTTCCGTTCAGCATTTTGTTTCAGCAATTTTGTGCATGCTTATGTTCATGGGGCTCTTAGCCCACATGGTTAACGCCATGGTGATCACGTCCTCCTAGCCGGTCGGAGGCATGGGGACATGACAGTATGGTATCAGAGCTCATGTTGCAAGCATGGGCCTGAA
The DNA here is from genome assembly GCA_001517045.1 of Pseudotsuga menziesii. Lineage (NCBI taxonomy): Eukaryota > Viridiplantae > Streptophyta > Pinopsida > Pinales > Pinaceae > Pseudotsuga > Pseudotsuga menziesii. The sequence goes on along the minus strand of LPNX010090109.1, from coordinate 101,285 downwards.
TGAGCCTTGAATGATGCAGCAACATAGGTTGCATTTCATTCTGCCCAGTAGGAGTCATAATATGAATGACTGTAAAATTTAAAAAATTTGGCTAAGTGTTGAAGTGTTGGGCAGTCGGGGCACTAACGGGAAACACTTCCGTCGTTGCAGAAGATCTAGGCAGAAGGACTTCCGACGTAGCGGAAGCGCAGCGGAAGCCTGGCCAATGGAATAGTTTGAGAAAAATCGAAGGAATTTAAGGTTTGGAGAGCGGACGTTGCGGAAGCCAAAGTCATTATACTTCCGATGTAAGAAGTCCGCCGATGCCCGACATTAAAATTGTTATAAGTGCCAATTGGAAGAAGTTAAGGTTTGGCGAGCCGCCATTGCGGAAGAGAAAGTCATTATACTTCTGATGTAAGAAGTTCGCCAACGCCCGACGATAAAATTGTTCTAAGTGCCAATCGGAAGAAGTTAACGTTTGGTGAGCCGTCATTGTAGAAGCCAAAGTCAATTGTCTTCTGATGTAAGAATTCCACCAATGCCCGACGTTAAAATTGTTCTAAGTAAGTGCCGATCAGAAGAAGTTAACGTTTGGCGAGTCACCGTTGTGGAAGCCAAAGTCATTTGTCTTCCGATGTAAGAATTCCGCCAACGCCCGACGTTAAAATTGTTCTAAGTGCCAATCGAAAGAATTTAAGGTTTGGCGAGCCCCCGTTGCGGAAGCCAAAGTCATTATACTTCCGATGTAAGAAGTCCATTGACGCCTAACGATAAAATTGTTCTAAGTGCCAATCGAAAGAAGTTAACGTTTGGCGAGCCACCATTGCGGAAGCTAAATTCAATTGTCTTCCGATGTAAGAAGTCCGCCGGCGCCTGACGTTAAAATTGTTCTAAGTAAGTGCCGATCGAAAGAAGTTAACGTTTGGTGAGCCATCATTGTGGAAGCCAAAGTCATTTGTCTTCCGATGTAAGAAGTCCGTCGACGTCCGAAGTTAAAATTCCTTTAAGAAAAGAGCGACTGACGGAAGAAAAAGTGATTGGTGTGCTGCCGTTGCGGAAGGAAGAATGCTTCTGAGAGCCGCTGTTGCGGGAGGAAGAATGCTTCCGAGAGCCGCCGTTACGGAAGAAATAATGCTTCCAAGAGCCGCCGTTGCGGGAGGAAGAATGCTTTCGAGAGCCACCGTTGTGGAAGAAAGAATGCTTCCAAGAGCCGCCGTTGCAGAAGAGAAGGTGGTTCGAGAGCCGATTCTATGGAAGAGAAAGTGGTCTGAGAGCCGATTCTATGGAAGAATAATTGGGGAAGAAACCCCATTGAATAAGGGAAAATTCAGTTGTTTTTCAGTGGGATTTTCAACAGTTTTTCAGTGAAATTTCAGGGTTGAATAGTGAGAAAGTGGTAGAGATCTTATGCGCTAGATTGCGTGAAAACCATTGATTTACAAAAAAAAAAACAAAAAACAAAAAACGACGGTACTGCTGTCGACCCGCCCTGCAGTGGCGAAGCCACAAGGGGGCAAGCCCCCTTGACCCCCATCGTCCCCCTCAGATAGATGTTCTTTGATGAAGAAAATCTAGTATTTGGGAAAATTGTTATTTTATGAATATTCCAGGAGAAGGTAAGTGATTCTAATTTATATCAATGCTATGCATCTAACATTGTGTTATTAACACGTTTGCAGAATCATAGTCACTTTCAAGGGAAGTATTCCAGGTAGTGCAGTTTGACAAGTAAGGGGTGGTTCAATATGAGAACCCATGATGGGTATGATGCTTGGGATTCTTACGAGCGAGCAGAAGATGCCATGGGAGAAAATTTCTGTAATAGAAATGATGACATTGAGTCTAATGGAAGGAGATTCCAAGAGACACCGTCAGATGTTGCAGCCACTATGAGAAGCCTGATCAAAGTCCAGGAAGAGCAGCATCAGTTGAACGCTGCAATGTTCCAGAGTTTCATAGACTTGCAAAGGAAGATAGATTCTGGATGAGGTACAGCAAGACCAGAAGGCAGTAAGAGCAGTGCTAGGAGAAGGAGAAGGACTTCTAGTGGATCATTTGATTCTGAAGAATCCAACGGGGATTCAAGTTCTTCCTCTCATAGAAGAACAAGAAAGAGACACCATAGGGATTGCTCTCGTGATGAATTTAAGAAAGCTAAACCTCCTACATTCAATGGTGAGGTAAAGACTGGACAAGAGGCTGAGGCTTGGCTTCTTGGGATAAAGAAGTACTTTCAAGTGCATGACTATTCAGGAAACATGAAGGCAAGAGTTGCCATATTCAACCTAAATGGAAGAGCATCCATTTGGTGGGAACACTTCAAGAAAGTGAAGAAGATCAGTGAAAGGAAACTTAAGTGGAAGCAGTTCAAGAAGTATTTCAAGCAGAAATACCTATCTGACAGGTATTATGATGACAAGATTAAGGAGTTCCATGAGTTGAAATTAGGACAGCAGACCATGGAAGAGTATGCAAATAAGTTTTTGGAGCTGTTGAGGTATGTCCGGTACATCAGAGATGAAAAGGTGAAGGTCCAGCATTTTCTAAGTGGATTACCTCAGTCTTACAAAGATAGGATTGAGTTTTATGAGCCTAGAACCCTTGAATAAGCAATAAGGAAGGCTAAGTATTGTTATGAGCAAAGCAAAGGTAAACCAGATTACCATAAGGCATGGAAGGTCAAGAAGAATGAGAAGTTTGACCAAAGAAAGAAAGGTTTCAAACCTTCTAGCTTCAGGAATCAACAGAAGCAGCCATCCCAAGCTGCGAGTAAGCCAGTTGGAGTGACAGGAGAAAAGCCTAAAGATCCACAATAGAATAGAGGACCGCTTCAATGTTGGAAATGTGGAGGACCCCACATGTGCTGGAATTGTCCACTTGAGAATGAGAATGCAAGGCCAGCTTATAACATTCAAGAAGCAGAAATAGTGGGTCAAGTAGCAAGGGCAGTCCCTAGGATTTATGCAGCACTGGAGGACCGCCAGGAAGATTACCAGTCAACTGCAGTTGAAGTGGCAGGTAAGATTGTTGAGCAATCTATTTCTATCTTGATTGACCCTGGTTCTACTCACAGTTACATTACTCCTAGAGTAGTGGAGATTTGTGCTTTTAAGAAAGTAAAGCATAGGAAGTCTTGGTTAGTTCAGCTAGCCACTGGAACTAAAAGAAAGGTCAGTGAAGTGGTAGATAAATGTCCATTGGTCATGAATGGATTGGTCACTTGTGTAGATCTGAATGTTCTACCGCTTGGTTCCTATGATGTTCTCATTGGAATGGATTGGTTAGAAGCTCACAGGGTGAAGCTTGATTGCTACAATAAGACTTTTGAATGCATGAATGAAGAAGGAAACCTAGTAGTTGTGAAAGGCATTCCAAAGGTGATTTCAGTGAGGCAGGTTTCAGCAATGCAGTTAAAGAAGTTCTGTAGGAAGGGTTGCCAATTGTATGCAACTCAGATTTTGGAGGAAAAGATAGATGAAACTCCTCGATTGGAGGACTATCAGGTGTTACAGGAATTTAGGGATGTATTTCCTGATGAGATTCCAGGGCTTCCTCCAAAAAGGGACACTGACTTCATAATTGAACTTGTGCCAGGAGAAGCACCAGTGTCCAAGGCACCCTACAGGATGAGTACACTGGAGATGCTAGAATTGAAGATGCAATTGCAAGATTTGTTGGAAAAGAAGTATATTCGGCCGAGCGTGTCTCCTTGGGGAGCACAGGTCTTGTTTGTAAAGAAGAAAGATGGTACACTCAGGTTATGTATTGACTACAGACAGTTGAACAAGGTTACCGTGAAGAATAAATATCCTTTGCTTAGGATTGATGACCTCTTTGATCAAATGAGAGGAGCAAGGGTATTTTCCAAGATTGACTTGAGGTCTGGTTACCATCAGGTGAGAATCAAGGATGAAGATATTCATAAGACAACCTTTAGGACAAGGTATGGGCATTATGAGTTTGTAGTGGTACCATTTGATCTCACAAATGCACCAGCTACATTTATGTGCCTTATGAATAGTGTCTTCAACAGGTATTTGGATAAGTTTGTTCTTGTTTTCCTTGATGACATTCTTGTTTATTCTAAGAATGAGGAAGAACATGAAGAGCATTTGAGATTGACATTGAAATTGCTCAGGGAGCATCAGTTGTATGCAAAACTAAGCAAGTGTGACTTCTATAGAGATAGAATTTAGTATTTGGGTCACATTATCTTAGAGGAGGGTATATCTGTGGATCCTGAAAAGATTGAAGCCATTATGAATTGGCCTACTCCAAGAAATGTGACAGATGTGAGATATTTTATGGGACTTTCAGGATACTATAGGAGATTCATTGAGGGATTCTCCAAAGTTGCACATGCTATCACTTCTTTGCAAAAGAAGGGGATGAAGTTCAAATGGACATCGAGGTGTGAAGAAAGCTTCTAGTATTTGAAGAGTATTCTCACCAGTGCACCAGTATTGAAGGTTGCATATCCAGAGAAAGATTTTGTGGTGTGTACCGATGCATGCGGACAAGGGCTTGGAGGAGTCCTTATGCAAGACAACCACGTGATATGTTATGAGTCAAGAAAGCTGAAGGAGCATGAGAAGAACTATGCCACTCATGACCTAGAGCTTGCAGCCATAGTACATGCCCTCAAGATGTGGAGACATTACTTGATGGGTAGGAGATTTGAGCTCAGAACAGACCATTGTGGTTTGAAGTATCTATTTGATCAGCCTACTCTGAATGCTAGGCAAGCAAGATGGCTGGAATTTTTATGTGAGTTTGATTTTGAAATCAAGCACATAAAAGGAAAAGAAAATAAAGTAGTTGATGCACTCAGCAGGAAGATGCAAGAAATGCATGTGGCATCTCTTAGTAATTGCCAATCAGATTTGAGGCAGCAGATTGCCAATCATGTTGCCGGAGATGAATTGTATGAGCAAGTAAAAGACAAATTGCAGCAGCAAAGTCTTGAGAAGAGGTATGATGGATATAAATTGGAAGAAGATGGAATTCTCACTTATAAAGGTAGAATTTATATTCCAGATGTAGAAGATTTGAGGAGAGTTGTTATGGATGAGATCCATCAAGCTCCATATTCTGGTCACCCAAGATATCAGAAGACAATTGCTACAGCTAGAAAGCAGTACTTTTGGCCAAGTATGAAAAAGGATATGGCTGAGTACATTTCAAGGTGTATGAAATGTCAATAGGTAAAGGTTGAGCATCAACACCCAGCAGGTTTATTGCAGCCTTTGCCAGTTCTGGAATGGAAATGGGAAGTTATTTCCATGGATTTTATTACAGGATTGCCAATGACTTGGAGGCAACATGATTCCATCATGGTTGTGGTAGACAAGTTGACTAAGGTAGCACATTTTATACTGGTTAAGTCTACGTATGAGACTGGCAACATTGCAAATATCTTCATGAAGGAGATATTCAAATTACATGGATTGCCGAAGGCAATAGTCTCTAACAGGGATGTCAAGTTCACTTCCAACTTTTGGAAGGGGTTGTTTGCAGATTTGGGTACAAAGCTAAACTTCAGTACTGCATACCATCCTCAGATGGATGGGCAAACCGAGAGAGTTAATCATGTGCTTGAAGATATGCTTCGCATGTATGTGATGGAAAAACCAACCAAGTGGGAAGATTACTTGCACTTGGTAGAGTTTGCTTATAACAATGGACATCAAGCATCCTTGGGGATGAGTCCATATGAAGCTTTGTATGGAAGGTGTAGGACACCAGTGACTTGGGATAATCTAGTGAACAGGATTGTGCTTGGACCAGAATTGCTCAAGGAAATGGAGCAAGAGGCTGTAAAGATTAGGCAGAATCTGAAAGCAGCGTAGGACAGACAGAAAAGCTATGCAGATAAGCATAGGGTGAACAGGGAGTTTAGTGTTGGGGATCATGTCTACCTCAGAGTGAGGGCAAGGAAGAGTTCCTTGAAGCTTGGAAGTTGAGCCAAGTTGTCACCAAGATATTGTGGGCTGCTTGAAGTGCTTGAAAGAATAGGGCCAGTTGCATATAGACTTGCATTGCCTGCTAGCACTAGATCTCATAATGTTTTTCATGTTTCTTTGCTTAAGAGATATGTACATGATCCTAACCATGTGATAAATTGGGATGTGATTCAGGTGGAACCCAAGGGAGAGTTCCGAATCGAGCCAATGTGCATCCTCGACAGGAAGGTCACAATGCTCCGGAACCGAGCCATAGGGCAGGTAAAGGTGCAATGGGAGCACTACGGGCCTAAAGAGGCTACATGGGAGCTGGAGGATGCCATGCGATTGGCACATCCATTTTTGTTCAATTTTGTAAAGCACTGAGGACAGTGCTATTGAAGGGGGAGGGGAATGTAATGCCCCAGTTTTGACCCCGTTGCATTAGATGTACATGATGTATATATTAAATGATCATGGTGTGGAGCTAAAGGCCAAGGCCCCACCATTGATTGGTTATGTTATGTTTTGGATTTGAATTTGTCATGGATGGTATATTGGGGCATGCAACATATATTATGTTGGTCATCATGTAAATACGAATCTATAATTAATTAAATGAACCCGACCAGCTATGATCGCGACAACTAAAATGAGAAAGGGGCATGATTTTTCATAAGGATAAGGATGTGGGGGAATTTGTCAAACCTTGGCCAATGGGGTAAAAATCCATGTGTCACCTTTCTTTGTTTACCCAACCACCTCCATTGAAGAATGGCTGGTGGTGGTTGAGGCAGTTAATTGTTTTGGGAGTGGGGTGGCAGGACTGTCAGTCCTCACTCACACTCACACTCCACTAGCAGATTTAACATCACGCTGGGCAAAAGAATGGGGGGAGGCATTCTCATGGCTGTCTGTTCATCCTCACGCATTATCTCCATTGTCCGATTCTTCTCACGCACAGGCTCTTGGCGGTTTGGTCTCACGTAGACATTTTCTTCTCTCCACGATGGTGTTGAAGACTCACGCATGTCCAATTTCGCGTCCTCTCTGTAGTCTGTTCGTTCTCCACCATTGTCTGTTCGTCATTCCCTCATGCACAGGATTTTCCTGGTTTTACCACGCAGTTTTTCCTCTGCGGATTTGAGAATGGTGTGGCTCCATCCTTTACTCACGGGCTGATTTGTGGGTTCGGCATTGTGGATGTTCATGCACCAGTTGGAAAACTGTAAATTCGTCCCCATTATGGTCTGCGTACGTTTTTTCCCCTGCGGCTTCGATTGTGTAAAACGGACTGCTGTCTCCCCATGTATGCTAGTAATGTACGGTGATTACATTTCCAAAATGTTGTTCCCCCCCCCCCCCATGTTGTAAATTGGTGCACTGAAACGTTCAATGGGATTGTATAATCGCTTGGGAGCCATTTTTCCCTGTTTAAGCTGTGACAACTAAATTAATTGCCTGAGCGCAATGGTTGGTCTTCGGACTATGAGAGGAGCAGGGATGTTGGCTTAGATTTGCTTGATAAACCTGGGGGCTGTAAACCACACAGACAGAGCTAGAGGGCTGGCCTCCTTCTCCATCACCCCTGAATAGCACTGGAAGGGAATGCAGGGCCTGAGGGACTGTGTAGCAGAGAAGGGACTGATTCCTTGTGTTGGGTGTGTTTGGGTGTCTTAGAGGTTAGGCTAGTTCTATTGTAGGTGTTCTTGGCTCTATAATGAGCTCACCAGCTTAGCAATTTTCCTTCTCCAGCTCCTTAATGGCATGATAAACCCAACTCTGTTGGCTTGCCTGTGTGTTTTGTGTATCCTTGGCTACATGTAAGCCTGATGTTCCCTTATTCCTTGGAGAATCATGCCCAGCTCGGGGGTGGCAGCGTTGCTGAGAGATTAAGGAGCTCGCTGGCCTATGGTTGGGTGGAACGTTGCAGCGACATAGCTGGTTGCGGATCGAGCTCTTCATAAGATAAGTGATCTTGTGCATTTTACGTCTGCAACTATCTTTTCTATTAATGATATAATGAACATGTTAAATGCATGCATGTATGAATGCTATTGGTTTCCGCTGTGTATGATGATTAATTGCATATGTGCATGTTTTACTTCAATGTATTTCCGTTCATCATTTTGTTTCAGCAATTTTGTGCATGCTTATGTTCATGGGGCTCTTAGCTTGCATGGTTAACGCCATGGTGATCGCATCCTCCTAGCCGGTCGGAGGCATGGGGACGTGGCAGAAGCATCCAAGGGTTTTCCCTGGAAAAAAATATCTATGAACATCAATAAGAAGTGCCCCCTTTATAAGGTAGCACTTTTGAAGGACAAGAACATCCTTGAAAATTGTTGTCATGTCATGCCCATGCCATATATGATGATCAAGTAAACTTAACAATATTACAATGCTGTCCACTGGGGCCAGATGTAAAATATTCCTTGAATGTGTAGACATGATTTCATTTGCAAGAAGTTTTATTTCAGAAAGAGGAAGCCATGCACCCTCCTCTTCACCTTCATCTTCTCTAGGAATTTCTGCTCTCTCAAGATAATCATCCAACATTTCATAGAAGCCTGCAACAATGCCATCTGCAAATATAACATTGCAACCCAAGATCCAAATGTTAACAAGTGGGCAGGAAAACAAGGAAAATTTAATAAAACCATGTTTCATTATAGTAAACCTTGATGATCGCGAACTTCTGACTTGCCCCTATCTACCACTTCTCCAATTGTGTCTTTTCTTATCATTCTGGATTTTCTTGTAGACATGGGTGTTTGCATGATCTGAAATTCATAATCACTTTCAAAAATTTAGAATCAAAACATCCTATTCATTACAAATTCTCTTACCACAAAGAACTGTATAGCTAATTACTACAAGAATTATCACCTTCATTCCTTATTACTATATTTCACTATTTCTATTACTCTGTTAATTTAATTATATTTTATGCCATCTTACAAGTATTTGCAGGTGTTCATGTATGCCTCAAACACAAAAATATTTACCTACTATGATAAAGTCTATAATATCCTTGACCTTGGCTAAGAATGATCAGAAAAGAAACATTACGAAAGAAGACTGAAATAATTTCAAAATGAAGCCACTGTAATGAACGATTAAATATCCACTACGAAGCTCAAGTTGATCACGGTGAGCAAAAACCTGCATGATTTTCAATTACAACTAAAGGATGTCTTCTTACATTTTTTGGACTTCCTCTAGATTCAACAGTAACATTAAACATGGGCATAAAATTTTATGCAAAAGATAATATTGATAAAACTACTGAAATGTACAATTCCTAATGGTAATAAAATTAGACATACAAAACAATAAAAAATCTTTTAGTCATAGAAGCAACTTCTTCAATATAGAAACATCTTAGACATCTTCCAACATCATGCACCTGAGTCAACTAGTTGCATTATTTTAGATTTATGTCTTTTAATGACAAAGTCTGGAGAAAAATTGTAAACTACAAACATGTAGTTTAGATCAAAGAAAACAAAAACATACCAAGGAGGTCCCCTCTTGAATATTTTATGAAGCCCCTTTTGAAATTCTATATGATTGAATGCCCCTGTGAGAATTTTCTTGAGAAGAACTTTTATCAGAAGACAAATTGCGCCAACCACACTCTTTGACTGGCCTTGTGATGCTTGAACAGTATTGTATTGAATAAGAAATAAACAACTTGATAAAACAAAGACTGCTCCTACAATTATAGTTTTACCAGTCATAAGATAAGTGGTTGGGGCTAAACCATGGTCCATGTATAAGCTTAAACAACAAATAGAGAAAAGAAACTGAAAAACATCTAAGAATTGGAATTCGTTAGTCAAGTAAAAAGAATCACCCAAACTTTTCTTTATATACCTCTAAAACAACGTACAAAAGCTATAACAACTACGGTAAAAGGTCGAAGAAATAATATTGATGTTCACAATGAAAAAAAGATGCCAAAGGTCACAACTTCTCTATTTGTAATATCTTACTGCAAATTTTACCCAGTGAACAATTTGTCTTCTTCCCTGTTGACCCACTCTTTATTTTCATGTAACAATTTCAAACAATAGGCCTATCTAATTCAGTATATGCATGTCAACTTGGACACTGTATCTGAATCCGGGCATATTATAGAAACTATTACACCATTCTCCAAATTGCTACAAATACAAAAGTCAGCTTGATGTGTCCAACATTCAAATCTAAGACACTCATCGAATACAAGTGTACATGACAAGACCTGAATCATTCCAACATTGAATACAATTGTACACACTCAGGATGATCTAAATCTAGATTCCCAAGTGTACAGGACAAGGCCTGAATCATTCCAACATCTTTTAGTTTTTTTGACACTTCTGTTGAGATATTTGAGCTTGAAGGTGAGTGTGCTGCAAGAACATCATTTATCAGATCTATTAATGCATTCATTTGGCTTTCTGGAGTGCGCATGCTAAAATTTCTACTGAATCATTGGCTGATCCAAAAATGGAAGAACAAAAGCTACAGAGTGTGACTGCACCAGTGCTGCCTTCTCCGAAGAAGCAATATGTTTCAAATTTAGCTTCAAGGAAAGTCAATTCAATTAGAATACCTCCTATCAAGGCTTATGATGCACAAAAGGGTGAGGCTAAGCAATATGAATACAAGTCAAAGGGAATCAGGGTGAATAAATCTTGTCTGACCCCAACAAAGAAAAATAACAGAGGCCTTAAGAAAGATCATTGGCAATCTGGATCAGAGAAGTTTATCCAAGGGAAATTAGCTAAGCAGTTGTCTGTTCGCAAGCATGGGCAAGTTTCCCCTATAAAATATGGCACTAAACCTTCATTCGAAAAGGTGACAGGTTCATCAAAATTTAAGGTGAAGATAAACGATACTGCAACAATGAAATTGGATGGTGTGTCACTATCTACAGAGTTCAATTTAGAAAAAGAAAGCAAGATTAGACAAGTGTAAATCTTATATTAATTCATCACTTTCTATAATGATGGCTACCTTCAGATCTCTATTTTCTCTGTGTCTTATCAAGTGTAGCATAATCCTTAGCCCATGCATGAAAATAATCTATTGGATCACATGCAAAACTCAACCACAGAATGTGAAAGCACGCACTTCACAAAATATGACCAGACTTTGAAGGTATGCCAAAGACACAGCCTTATGGGACTAAAATCCAAGGATGAGGAAGGTATTGCGACAACAAATTTAGTTCGATGATGTTAAGCCCTAGTTTGCCATTTTTTCAAGAAGCTAGCATTTCCATGGAACCAACAGGCCTTTCCATCTGTGGACAGAAAAATACTCTTGATAAATTTAACAACCAATTGTAAATGTTGAATATATTTTGATTCCAAATATTTTGATAAATTCATTATCTTGATTAAAAAAAATTAAGTTTATACAATGTTACAAAAGCAATGCTTGATATTGCAAACACCAAAGAGAGCTATATCCTAGAGACAACAAAAGTGGAAGGGAAAAAAATAACTTTTTTGAAAAATATCCTATACTCGTAGGATCACATCATTTTGAAAAATATCCTAAATTCGTAGGATCGCATCATTTTTGCGTGATTTTTGCATAAAGGGAGATGTTTAGCTCTTCACCAGAAGCCAAAAGCTTATTACATAAATGCATACTGCATATAGTATTTTTTCCTCATTGCAATGGTTGTTGATGATTGTTTTGCATAGGATGGAAATTTTTCCCAGTAATTGAACCACACAATCACTTTTTTATCTAAAGATCTTTGTTTTGCAAGTAAGCCTAAATCATTGATAATGCTTCTCTACCTTTGTTCAAGGGAAACAAGTGTCCTGCTCCTCCAAATGTCAGATGTGTTAATCCTTGATATTGTATAAACCATCCTTCCACCTAAATTCATAAAAAGGAGATCCTAGTGATCAACCATGAGCTAAATAATCTGATCACAAAAATCCAAATTAAAACTAACAGAAAATCATCCTAATCACTTGGCCTTAAACTACTCACAAACGACATAAAAAAACCTAACAATATCATAGACTTTCATTGATAACTATGATAATTGTTGTAACTGAGGATGGGAATTTCAAAGATTACTTGTTTTCCATGGAACCATGGACGCCATTGTTACTTGATGGGAAAATGTAATGCATTGATGCTATATTTCATAGTAGTTATAGGTACTCTTCCATCAATATCTCTACTATGAACATTGACCATCAAGAAGAAGAAGAATTTTAGAAGAAACAATATTCATTGAAGCCTAAATTAAATTAAGGACTAATAGATATCCAAAACATGAAATGGCCAATGCATATATAAAATCTTTGCACAAACCTGTAAACCCAAATCCGTAGACCACTTTTGATATGTTTTGTGTAGATTGGAAGAATTGAGAATTATGTGTGAATATAGTTTTCTGACACAAAATCACTACATCAAGTGACCTGAATCTGGATTTAGAAAATGAAATGAAAGATGAGTTGCTATGATGAAATTGAGGTATAACGTCCAAAATGATGGAGGATGCTATTACATCAAGCTAAGAACTTGCATGCTTAAGACCTAAACAATGGAAACATAAACAACTATAAATAAATTATTATAGATTCATTTAATCCAATCCATCATGAGTGAAGATATTTGCCCCTTAAACATTTTGTATCCCAATATATCAGGAGTTAAAATGATCTAGAATCACAAGTAACATGACCTTATTAGAGATTAGAATACAGATACCCACTTGCAGATTGCCCATTTGAAAGGAATCCTTGTAACATTTGCATGAATAGCTTATTGAACATCAACCCTATTGAAATAATCAATTGCGTATACTTTAATACATGGGTCATATCCACTGTAAAAGAACCTCATTGTTCTCCTCGAGACTTGCAAGTGCTTTTCAAGAAAATGATAAAGTAAAAGGAAAAGAGAATTATAAAGTAAGTTTCCTATACTTTTCAAGAAAACCAATACTTTTCAATAAAACCAAACAACCATAATTTTCATATCTTTCAACTTAACGCTCCATTATTCACTGCGTTAAAGTTGGTCCTCGAGAATCATCAAATGCCATGTACAGTAACAACATGATAAGGTCCACCCAAGAAACAGGCCACAGTCACATTGGGGGAGGACCCAAAATCCAACAGATTCACAGTCACGCTGGTGCAAAGTGACCACGTGGAAGGTGTAACAAGGAAAGCCCAGTCATGGGGGTGGTGCAACAAGATATCACATGGAGCATCAACAAAGATCATGCAAAGATCATGCAGAGGGAGAGAGTTCAGTTAGGCTCCTTAAGGTAAGGTATCAAAACATTAATAAACATCACCTATGGACAAAGTAAGATAAAGATAAAGGATCATGAGGTGATCATGAGTCAACCCGGGTGGCCACAACAAAACAAACAACAAACCCAAAAGGTCAAGGTGAACCATATAAGGTGGACATGCAACTCCTTTATAGGACCAACAAGACCAATAATATTTTCTCTCTCAAGGTACATTGTTTTATATATTTTTGTCATCACTGTATAAGATTCATTGGTTATAGAAAGTAGAACCAATCATACCCACTCCATATCACAACAGGTACACAACAATGAGTTTTATAACAAGAGATTTCCACACCATAGCCATCTTTTGAATCAACAACAATCGCAATTTCCTAATGAGTTAATATGCACTCCACACAAACATGATGAAATTAAAGAACATGATATGCCATTTAAGAAAACATTTAGAAAACACATTTCAAGAAATACACATTAAGTAATATTCCATTTAAGTATTGAAGTAGCAAAAGAAAGTATATGAAAACTCTAACATGGGCATGGGCACCAAAATTTGACAAACAAAAGCTGGTTTCATCCTTTTAAAAGTAATATTAAACATAAATGTTGAACTAGTGAACAGTTCAGCAACCCTCAAGAACCATGCTTCAAGAACGCATTGAGAAATATCTGACAATCGATAACTTCACATAGAGTTATCCCAACCGTTCGACATTCGAACCATTCACTGCACTTGAAGATAAGATAAATTAAAATGAGGATAAAATGAGTATGAAATTTATACAAACAAATCAACAATAACACAAAAAATACTACTTCATAAATAAGTTATAATATAGTAGTACAAAAGATAAGATAAATTAGAATGGTTTGAAAACTTCACCCTATTTAAATTTTTAATGAAATCCTCAAAAATTTTGTGGTCGCTTTCTTCTAACTTGTATGTGTCTTTCTTGATATTGTATGATAGGTTTTCCATTGCTATAACAGATTCAAGTTGTATGAATAGATGATCTGTTGAACCATACTTGTACATGCGTTGCCCCTTTATTCTATTGCACCAACAACATTGAACCTCAACACCTTCAGGCCTATCCAAAAGATCAATGTCATTATGGTAATCAAACACCCTATTACCATCCTTCTTTCTTATTCTTTGAACTCTTCCAATATACCAAGTCCCAGAAGAAACTTCATGCTTTGTACTTTGAGATACACCTTTTCTTGTAGTACGTTCAACTATAGCTATAGAATCGATCTCAAACAACACTGCACAATCTGATCCAATTCCAAAACCAATTGCATCACCCTTTTGGGGGGCCCTCTCATCTCTCCTGAATTATACTCCATTCCTCACTTTATTCAATCTATCTTTCGATAATGTCGAGTTTCCATTCAATTAACTAACCAAACAATATTTGTACATGTCCTTTCCGTCGAGCTCCACCACTGGTTTGGTAGTTATGTTTACAATTTCATCAATGGAATCTAAAATTCCATTCAACTCGTGCCTCCACTCACTTTCCATCGTTTGTAATTCACTATCATTGAGTACCATAAAAGACAAATATTGGAATATGGATGTGGAATGACCCGGTGGAGAATTATCAACTACTTCATCCACATCTTCAAATGTTGGAACAGTGTGATCCTCTATCCATGGTTTAAACTACAAAGAATCTTATGTGTGTCTTTTTGGTTGCATGCCAAGACCTTGTAAAATTCCCTGTGCATCCTCCAATCCTATCTTTAGAGCTTCTATAATTTTATTATCGATGGAAATTGAATCATATTGTGACAAGACATCACCTCCCTCTACTGTTTATTGATGCAATTTGTTCCAAATACTCATTTGTTTCTTATGAGATTTATTGAAACGAAGCCCTTGGGAATTCGATTCTTCTTTAGAAAATCTATAAAGGGTTCCAATAGCATGAAGTAAGTCAGCAAAATCATATGCCCTCTCTACTCCAACCATGCCACCGAATTTCTTAAAGAAGTTCTCACATACATCTAACCTAGTCAGGTGCAATGCACATGGTAAGTTAGAGTATTGATCACGAAATAATCTCATTAACAAAACTGCAAAGTGGCAAGAAATTTTCACATCTTGATATTCCTCTCTACTAATGAAATTAATGTTGACATTATTATTTTCCTATTCTCTGACCCAACATAGCCATAAGGTGAAGAAATAATGGACTCTTGAAGAATTTCGCACTCTTTCCCAAAGAGTTCAACTAGGAGACAAAAAAGTATCAATATATTCAACAATGATTGCTAGATAGGTATGTGTACTCGATGTCCTCTCTGTCCTGCCATGTGTACATCTCATTTTCTTCAAGCACCTCTTGACATGCCTTGAAGCAATGCGTTGTGTTGAACCCCAGTTTTGGCGATCAATCCTCTCTATATCCTCAATTTTAAGCTTATGGTCATCCACTTTAAAATTGTTATAAACCATTCATACATGGTTAAAACTAATCAACTCTTTTCCAACAATCAGATCTCGTCGACCACTAAACAAAGGATTCACTATCTTTTTGCCATTGTGGATGTAATCCTGGTCATGAAGTCCTGTTACTTTAAATCCATAATACAACCCAGTTAGCCTCCACCCTTCCCAAGGAATTTGATATCTCATGCCTGTCATTGAGTAATAATCCTTCAGCATAAGCATTCTTCTCCTACTATCCCCATCTGAGGAATGACCAATAATAGGTCCTAAAAAATATTCCACATGTTTCTTCCATAGGTCTTCTACTTTTTCCCATTGTCTATGGATAGAATTTGCATCAAACCTGTTGCACATTGGATGAACAACCACAACCAAATGCGAAAGCTTCTCATGTAAAGGGTTTGCAATAATAACACGTGCATAATGGCCAATCACACAATTCTTGAAGGCATCTATAATAATCTCATAGCCTGCAGAGCCCTCACCAACTGTCACCAAGAAATGTGATTGGCACTTATGTTCTTCTTTCTTACCACAAAAACCCACCAATGTATCACTTTTTTGCTACCCACCTTACATATTTTTTCACAACAGTTTCATCTTCAGCAAGGCATATGGGAATTGCGCCCTCTATACCATGTTTGGCTTTATAGGAAGCATAAAATTTTCTGATTGTCTCAAAAATGTACTCTTGCTCCCCTGGGATATATCTCAATGATTTTCTAACTTGCCTTAAAGTCGTAGATATCGAAGGGCCATCCAGATTCAAGCTAATAAAGCTATTTAATCTAGGACTTCCCCATAAATTAATCATCTCATAAATGGATTGAGTGGATGCACTATACCTTCTACCCGAATTTGAATGAACTAGGTTGTGATATATATCTTGAACAAATTCCCAAACTACATATTTACCTTGTAATTTTCCTTGCTTATGAGCCTCACACACATCCTTGCAAAACCTGAACACATCCTTCCTTCCTCCAGATTCGAACAACTTTTCCCTTAGAAACCTTGTTCTTATAGACAATGTAGCAACCTTTGTCCTCTCCCATGAAAGAGATTGCATTGTTAACCTATGTGTAGCATTTGCTTCTCTTGCAACAATTTTGAGTTCAGTTTGAGTCAAATGGTCCAACCTTCTCCCAAGTTCCCTGTATCTCTCCCATGTCTTTTCATGTTGCTCCTTGATTCACAATATAATCGCTTTCAAAAGTCATCACAATTAGGTATCATCTTACAAAAATTGCATGTCAATGAATCAAAAGGTATTCTTGTTTCAGAAACCCTCTTGCAATGAATATGTTTGTATGTACCATTAATATTGCATTCAATACCATGATAATTTAGTGTTCTCCTGGTATGTTTCTCTATGGCCCACATTTTTCCACCATGTTGGTCATCCGTTAGAACCTTTGTGTCCAATATCTCCCCTCTTCTCTCAAGATAGGGATCCCAATATCCCCAACATAATAATATTGAGGGAGGTATTTGTCCTAGAACAAGATGAAAAAACACATTGGTTAATGATCTACTAACTGCTACCAACAAGTAATAATAAATAAAGTAATGTGCATATTCCAATTCAAATTAAATTAAAACTTGGGTAATTTCCACACCTGAAGTAGAAGGATGTGGACTTGTAGAAGCCCCATGTAATGGTAATGGTAGTGATGGGATCAAGAACTTAGACAAACTTTGTTGGGACTTTTCATTGGTAGGCTTATTTGGTCTCCTAACTATTCCACTCCTCAACACAACTGTATCATGTGAATCCTCAACTGTAGTATTAGTAGTGTGCTTCTTTGATTTCATGTGTTTATTTAGAGAACTGACAATATTAACACTTGCAGACACCAAAGAGAACCATCTATTGCATCGTGTACATTCCACTCTTACTTTTTTCTTGTCCTCGTAGTTTGCAAGTGTTGCTTCCACCACCTTGAACAAATTAGGCTCTTGCATTTGGTTGAAATATTGTAGAAGTTTGATTGCTTGATCAATATCAAGTTGATCTCTAGCCACTGTTGTCTTCTTTTCTTTGTTACCTAAAGGAATTTCATTAATTCCAAACATTGAAATTTGATGTTGATGGGACCCTGTTTTCATATGATTGTTTTTGAAATTATGAATTGTTTGCGCTGCCAAGGATACTTCCCCCGTTCCATAATCAATGCCACATATTTCACAATGGATCTTTATATTAGGTTTTCCATTTTCTAAATATACATTTAGTGTTAGCTTCTCCTTGACAAACTCTTCCATTAAACTATTCACTTTATGTTCCCAAGATGCCAATACATTAGGATCAACCACAACTTGTTCCACTGACTCGGACACATTACCAACTCTTGGTTGTTTATGCATAGGTTCCTCCACATTACCTTCAATGTTTTCAGAGATTGGCATTCCCTCCATTCCATTTGATTCCAATTTATTAGCAACCATCGTGCATACTTTCCTCTTAATGCCTACATTTGTTGTTGTAGGTTTCCTTCTTTCCTCTTGCTTTGCATTTAAAGGACATCCAATTGAGCCAATAATAAAATCAAAAGGATATTGAACGACTTCATCATTCACAATTTCAGAATGAATATCAGCATATGTACAGCCTTTTTGACACTGGATTGTGCCAAGGGGACAATTCTCTTCACCAATAAAAATTCCAAAGTCCACAACATCACTTGGATCCATCTGCATTTACATCCATGTGTACCTTTTAGTTGGGTAAGAAATGAATAAAATTATAACATTTTTTTCAAAATTTTGGATATAATAATGCTACAAAATGAGGTGAGTGCATCCATAAATAAATGAAAAAAAAACTAATTCAAATTTACACATGCATGTTAGTTCATTAATAAAACAAAGAGCTAGGAAGAAAAGTATGCACTTTCAATTCAAATATCTAAAAAGGATGAAGAAATCTTACTATCAGGATGAAACACCTTGAAACAAAATGTATTGTTAGTGGCTTATTCAAATATCCCTCCCCAAACTGAAGAGTCAGCTTCAATGTACCTGTAGAAGATCAAAAGGTGAACAAAACAAGAGATGAAAAAACCTAGAGGTGATCAAAGGTATTTGTTCTTTTTGGAATTTAGTCTTGTTCTTTTTGATGGAAATGCCCCAAGCATTACAATCCACTCTAGGAAATGATAAAAACATCTTAATTGACTAATATTCCCAACCTGCAAGCCTAATCCCTATTCTACATGGTGTTTGGCCTTGGGGTAAGAAAAAAAACTTAGTAATAAGTAAACTCACCTAATAAATGAAGAATGGTCCAAGGAGAGATAAATTTGTTCAATAGTCACTCACAAAGCTCAAGTAAACCATTTTGGAAACTTCCTAAATAAATGCAACAACTCTTAAATTCACTCCCTAGATCTTTGAGATCAATTTTTCATCCAAATGGTGAAGATTACGTAGTTGGTAGAGCTTCCACGGCTCAACAACAGAATGAAATTGCATCCATAACACTTTAAATGACCTAAATCTCTCACATTAGTGTGAATAGGTATTGTATCTCTAATGACAGGTAACAAAGAGAAATCGACAAGATTTTGGAAGGGAGGCATTTGATTTCACATCATAATCTTAATATGCATACTCCTTTTATCATCAACATTGTAGACCTAGTCAAACTGATGTAGACAGTGCTGGAATTACTCTTACACAAGTTTTCACCAAGTTTTTAGCTATGTAGAAGATATGTGATGACACATCCTTTGTTAACATAACATTGGACTGGTCACCTTTTGGTAAACAAGGCACATATACTGTAGAACGCATAACATGTTTTATAAATGTTATATAATTTGAAAAAAATGAATTATCAAACTTCATGTAACGACAATTAGTATTAAATATAGTTCTAAAATTACTCTTCTTCTATTAAATAATTTAGCTATGTAGAAGATATGCTATGAAATATTCTCTGTCAACATTGGATTGGTCACCTTTTAGGTTGTAAGCAAGGGGCATATAATAGGATGCATAAAATGTGTTTTTAGGGTTATAATATGCCAAAAATGAATTATAAAACTTCATATAAAGACATCTAGTTCAGAGACTCTTCCATATATCTACATTGAGAGGTCAGATAACCAACTTCACCACCAAGATCAAAATACCAAGGAATACATCCCATCTTCATCTTGACTTCAAAAGATGTCTACAAGGGAATACAAGAAGAACCCAGTCATGGCTTATCCAGGGAGGCACTTATGGACCTGCCAAGAAACTGATACAAGAGGAGATCAACGTCTACCTTAGAAATCCAAAGGATGTAAAAAATCTAAATTATGTCATACTCTTGAAAAAATAAAGATCAAAGATGTCAAAGAGAGCAGGTCAAGCTCAAATTAAAATAGCTTCATCGATCCATTCCCCATTATTTCACCTTCACATATTTCAGTGAACTGTAAGAGGCTAGATGCCATAGAGAGTGCATCATTGGATAAGCCATCTGCCTTCTTGTTGTATTCTCTGTAGACATGAGCAAAATCAAGGGAAAGAAAGGATGATTCAAGATTCCTGATATTTTGACACCATCCATATTCCTGATTCTTGAGAAGAGTTATCATTGTCACCAAAGCAACTACTCCCCTCACTTTGGGTTTAATCCAACACATGGAGGGCTTACCTAAGAGCAACTAAGTTGTAAAGATAAATGTAATTTCAGAGAGACTTAGGTTTCTACATCAACTATGAATGATTTCTTGCTGTAAATCAAGTTGATGTTAAATAAATGTTTTCAAAAAGATGTTAGTTTGTTGATGTATTTGTAACTTCGGAATGTATTCATCTATGTATCTTATGTATTGTAACCCGATGTTTATTCCAGGATGTATCTATAATGTATTTGAGTCATGTTGTCATGCCTCAATTTTCCGATCGGGAGAATCAATAATGTAAACAAGTCATGTCAAGTCATATTGGGTAACCCTCTGATTGTGTAAGGGTTAAAGTCCCCGCAGTTCTGGGGCACTACGGTTATTAGACTCTCCAAGTAGAGGTCGGCCCTAGTAGGGTTTTAGTCATGCTGGGATTAGTATAAATAGAGATCTAGGATCTCTATTTAACACACATCACTCACACACTCAAGTGTAGCGCATAGTTGAGGAAGGAAATACACTGGGGCTAGATCTTAGTGTTTTAGGGTCTTACATCTTGTGCTAATTCTATCTCTAAGGAAGTTGTGGAGTTTTCTCCATTTATGGTTTCCCCGATCAAAAACACTATGTTCATTGTCTCTTGTGTTTGATTGCTATACTTGTTATTCTCTCAGTACAGATCCTAACATAATGCTAGCTTAATGTTGAAAAACTAACATGGTATCAGAGCTAACCTGAGAAGAAGACACTGTGCAGCTGCGGGAACTAGGGATTCCTAGTTTGTGGATCTTCCTCCATATATTTTCAGCAAAAGTAAGGTGGAACAACTCTCCTCCTTAGGGCGCATATTTCTGTCGAAGCAGAATCCAATTCTGAGGTTTTTCAGTTTTGGACCTGTCACTACTGTCAGAAATTAGGGATTTTCACAGAAAAGGAATTTTTCAGTGATCCCAGGCCTGGATTGATCTCCTCCCCAAAATCAAAGTTAGGGACAAATTTCAAGGCATTTGGGTGGACATAATTCTGAAAAATAAAAACCCTAATTTGCTCCTGAACCAGCTCTGCAGGATTTCAACTCAAGTTTCGGATCCAACATCTTGAATCTGGTAAGATCTAAAACCTTTTGTATTTCCATTTGAGGTTCTCATTTAAGATGTCTCATCATACCAAGATTGATGAAAAGCTTGAGGGAGCTAAAAACTTCTGAGCCTAGAAGTATAGAATCTCCTTGGTCTTGGAGGAAAATGAATTAGACTCCTACATTCATGAGGAGGTTCCAGTTCCAAAGGGAGATGAGGCAAAGGCCTTAAATAAGAAGAAGATAGTTATGGCAAAGAGGATCATTGCTGATTCTATTAAGGATCACCTTATCCCACATGTGTCCTCTCTCAAGACACCCAAAGCTATGTTTGATGCCCTAACCAAATTTTTTGAAGGGAAGAACATCAATCGAAAGATGAACTTGAGAAACCAACTGAAGAATGTGAAGATTCAAAATGCAGAAACAATCCAATCTTACTTCACAAGAGTTTCTGAAATCAAAGAGCAACTAGAAGCAGTTGATGAAGAAGTGGAAAATGCAGAGATTGTGATGACTACTTTGAATGGCCTCCCTAGGTCATGGGATTCTTTCATCCAAGGAATCTATGCAAGAAAGAAGTTAGTCAAGTTCAGCAGACTATGGGAAGAATGCTCTCAAGAAGAAGCTTGGATAGCAGCTCGAGAAGAGAAGATGGGAAATGAAGATCAAGCTCTCACGGTACACTCCAAGACTCACTCCAAGTCAACAATAAAGAAAACTCATCACTTCAGAGGTAAGCACTCTCACAAAGATAATACTAGAATAGATGTATCTAGGATCATATGCTATACTTGTGATGAAGCAGGACACTATGCAAGGAATTGTCCTAACAAATAGAAGATAATAAAGAAGAGCAACAAAAGAATACATCATGCTCATGCTACAAAGGATGATGAACCATCCAGAAAGAGATCCAGAGATGAAAGTGAATATTCTTCAATCGAGGATGAATATGTTCTGATATCAGCTCTCACAGGTAACATTACTCATGGTAGTGATGATTGGCTTATAGACAGTGGGGATTCCAAACATATGACTGGATTCAAGGAATCCTTTGTAAGACTGTCAGAACATGAATCACCTCACAAGGTAAAGCTAGGAGATGACTACCAATATCCAATAAAAGGTAATGGGGAATCTTCATATAAGCTAGACTCTGGAAAATCTCTAACAATGAAAGAAG
>LPNX010090109.1:55163-78502 GCA_001517045.1 Pseudotsuga menziesii | reverse complement strand
GAGGATTATACAAATTGAAGGGCCATCCAGAACAAGCCTTGGTCCATGACACAGTAGAACCAAGTGAACTTTGGCATAGAAGGCTTGCACATGTGCATTACAAAGCACTACCTATTGCAAGCAAAGTTGTCGAAGGTCTTCCAGAAATTCAAGAAAAACATGATGGGGTCTGCAAAGGATGTGCGAAAGGAAAGAATACAAAGAAGACATTTCCAAGTAGTGAAAGCAAAGCAAAAGGAATCTTGGAAATCATCCACTCCGATGTATACGGTCCTATGTCATCAAAATCTCTAAGCGAGTATGCATATTATGTTTCTTTTATTGATGATTTTTCTAGGAAGACATGGGTTTACTTCATGAAGAACAAAGACGAAGTATTCAGTAAGTTTAAAGAATTCAAAGACTTGATTGAAAACCATACTGAAAAGAAGATCAAGACCATTTGATCAGATAATGGCGGAGAATTCACTTCAAATGAATTCAAAGGGCTATGCAAAGAATCAGGGATTAAGAGGGAGTTGTCCACTCCTTATAATCCATAACAGAATGGGATTGCGGAACGGAAGAATAGAACCATCATGGAAGCTGCAAGAGCAATTCTTCATGATCAAGATCTTCCTATGCATCTTTGGGCTGAAGCTACTAGAATAGCGGTGTATGTATAGAATCTTACTCCACATAGAGTACTCAAGAACAAGACTCTTGAAGAAGTCTTCTCCGGCAAGAAACCAGAAGTCAGCCATCTCAGAATATTCGACTGTCCTGTGTACATACACATTCCAAAAGAGAAGAGAACAAAATTAGATCCTTCAGGAAAGAAGGGCATATTTGTGGGATACTCTGAAAGCTCAAAGGCTTATAGAATATATTTCCCAGGATATAAGAAGATTGACATCAGCAGGGATGTGACATTTGATGAAGACACAGCTTACAACAAATCCAGAAAGAGACCTGCTGAAGAACCTGAAGAAGCAGAAGCACCCAGAATTCATGATACAACCATCAATGAAGAAACTTGAGAAGAAGATCGAGAATTTCAAGAACCACAAAGACCTGTAGATCCACCTCTGGAGAAGAATCCTCATAAGAGGAAACCTACTTGGGTATGAGAACTTATCCAAGGTGCGGAAAGATATGGGGCTCCAGAAGAGAATCGCAGAGAAAGAAAGAGGACTAGATCCAATTCCGGGTCTGTAGCTTTACTATGTGATTTCATTGATAAAGAACCTTACAGTTATGAAGAAGCGACAGAACAGAAAGAATGGAAGGATGCTATGATCGAAGAGTACCAATCGATCATGAAGAATGATGTTTGGGATGTTGTCCCAAGACCAGAGGGGAAGTCAGTTGTAACTTCCAAATGGATCTACAAGATCAAACATGCTGCAGTTGGTAGCATTGAAAAGTATAAGGCAAGATTTGTAGCTCGAGGTTTCTCTGAGAAAGAGGGAATAGACTATGAAGATACCTTTGCACCTGTAGCCAGATACACTTCCATCAGATCAGTGCTTTCTCTAGCTACAGTGATGAAATGGAAGATACAGCAAATGGATGTCAAGACTGCCTTCTTGAATGGTGTAGTGGAAGATGAAGTGTATGTAGAACAACCACTCAGGTTTGAGACACATGACAGAGAGTCTCATGTATGCAGATTGAAGAAAGCCATGTACGGTTTGAAATAGGCACCTAGGACATGGTAAGGCAGAATTGACAGCTTTCTATCCAGTTTGGGCTTTACCAAGAGTAAAGCAAATTCCAAACTTTACTATAAAGTTGAAGATGGAAACCTAGTGATGCTTCTACTATATGTAGATGATCTATTTGTGACAAGTATGGATGGGTTGATTACTGATACAAAGAGAAATATTACTGCCGAGTTCGAGATGAAGGACTTGGGTATGATGCATTACTTTCTAGGTATGGAGGTGTGGCAGAGTGCAGATGGAATCTTCCTTGGATAAGGGAAGTATGAAATAGAGATCCTGAAGAGGTTTGGGATGATGGACTGCAAGATTATGGCCACACCTATGGCATCGAACCTAAAGCTGTTGAGTGATGCTTCTTCAGAGACAGTTGATGCTATGATGTATTGTCATATGATTGGGTCATTGATGTACCTGGCGAACATGAGACCAGACATTTGCTTTGCTGTGAACACCTTGAGCCAGTTCTTAACATATCTAAGAAATGTTCACTTGATTGCTGCAAAGCATATTCTGAGGTACTTGAGGGGTACAATTGATTATGGGCTCAAGTATGATGCGAATCAAAAGATTAACCTGGAGGGTTATGTTGATTCAGATTGGGCAGGAAGTGCCATCGATAGGAAGAGCACTTCAGGATGTTGCTTCAGTATGGGATCAGGTGTGATCTCTTGGTTTAGCAAGAAGTAATCATGTGTGGCACTGAGTATAGCTGAAGCAGAGTATGTCACAGCTTGTTCAGCTAGTTGTGAGGAAATATGGCTATGGAAGCTACTGTCTGATATATTTGATCTCCAGTTGAATGCTACTTGTATACATTATGACAATTAGAGTTGCGTGAATTTGTCAGAGAATCTTGTGTTCCATGACAAGTCAAAGCACATCGAGATCAAGTATCACTATATTAGGGATATGGTGCAGAGAGGAGCAGTGAAGATCCAGTATGTTCTGACGGAGGAATAGATAGCTGATGTGTTGATGAAGCCATTGGCCAAAGTGAAGTTTGAGTACTTCAGGAAGAAGCTTGGTATTCTCCAGATCGAGGTTTCCTCCAAGGGAAAGTGATGAGTCCCAAAACCATTCTGACGAGCAGGTCAGATGTAAGGGCTGAGCCATTCTAGCATGGTGAGAGGATTCAGTTCCTTCCATGTCAGATATGAGTGCTAAATATCCCAAAGCCATTATGACGAGTAGGTCAGATGTAAGGGCTAACCCATTCTGTCATGGTGAGAGGATTCAGTTCCTTCCATGTCAAATATGAGTTCCGGCCATTCTGTCGAGTAGGATGGATGTAAGGGAAACTGCCACTCTCCAGGAGAGTGGAGGCACCTGGTCAGTTACCAGGTAGCTCAGTCTAGGACTGGGGGCCATTCTGACGAGGGTGTAGCATTCAGTTCCTACCAGGTCAGATGTGAGTGCATGCCCTTCTGACGAGGGTGTAGGATTTGGCTCCTACCAGGTCAGATGTAAGTGCAGAAATCTTCTATCACTGTGAGTAGGATGCGATTCCATCCTGGATGAAAGTATGGAAATATTTCATCACTGTGAGTAGGATGTGTTCCCGCTTGGATAGAAGTATTCCATCATTGTGAGCAAGATGTGATTCTAGCCTAGATGAAAGTATGGAAATCTTTCATCACTGTGAGTAGGATGTGTTCCCGCCTAGATGGAAGTATGCCTTTCTGATGAGTAGGTCAGATATAAGTGCTGAAGCCTTTTCACAGATGATAGTGATGTCCTGTCATGCTGGTGAATGTGAGTGCTGGGCCTTTTTGATCTGATTGTATATTTCTACATGATCAGATGTGAGTTCTGGGCATGCCTTTCTGATGAGTAGGTCAGATGTAAGTGCTGGGCGAAGACCTACATGATGGCTAGGCCTACAACCAGCATGAAAGAAGGCTGGCTCTCTAGAAATTCCTATGATGAGATAGTACACACATGATGATGACCAAGAGAGATCGAGATCAAGCTATGATCCATATCCAGTTATGATGACTCCGAGAGATCCAAATCGAGTGATGATCCAGATCGAGAGATGATCTAGATCGAGATCCAGATCGAGTGATGATCCAGATCCAGTCCAGTGATGATGATCCAGATTGAGAGATGATCCAGATCCAGTGATGATGTCCCATGATGATCCAGATCGAGAGATGATCCAGAGGATAAAGATGACTTGAAGATGAAGATGACTTGAAGACTCAGAAGACTCGAGATGCAGATGATGAGATGATCCAGTTGATATAGAGAAGAAGACCAGTGCTGAAAATTGTGTCGAAAGAATACCTTCCTAGTTAAGAGGGAGTGTTGATGTATTTGTAACTTCGGAATGTATTCATCTATGTATCTTATGTATTGTAACCCAATGTTTATTCCGAGATGTATCTATTATGTATTTGAGTCATCTTGTCATTCCCCAATGTTTCGATCGGGAGAATCAATAATGTAAACAAGTCATGTCAAGTCATATTGGGTAACCCTCTGATTGTGTAAGGGTTAAAGTCCTCGCAGTTCCGGGGCACTAGGGTTATTAGACTCTCCAAGTAGAGGTCGGCCCTAGTAGGGTTTTAGTCATGCTGGGATTAGTATAAATAGAGATCCAGGATCTCTATTTAACACACATCACTCACACACTCAAGTGTAGCACATAGTTGAGGAAGGAAAGACACTCGGGCTAGACAAGAAGAATACTACTGCCGTCGGGCGGATCTCTATTTAACACACATCATTCACACACTCAAGTGTAGCACATAGTTGAGGAAGGAAAGACACTGGGGCTAGACAAGAATAATACTACTGCCGTCGGGAGTGCATCTTACTATTTTGGGGTCTTACATCTTGTGTTGATTCTATCTCTGAGAAAGTTGCAGGGTTTTCTCCATTTATGGTTTCCCCGATTAAAAATAATGTGTTCAATGTCTCTTGTGTTTGATTGTTGTACTTGTTATTCTCTCAATAAATATCCTAACATAATGCTAGCTTAATGTTGAAAAACTAACATAGTTGATGTTAAGTTGATTTCAGAAATGATGTTAAATGATTTCAAAACTTTTTTCAATGTTCTTTATTAGTGCATAGTTACAGTTCGAATATTAATTAATGTGTGTGTAAATTCCCTCAAACTGCAAATCTGAATTATTAATTCAATTACTGCAATAAAACCTGTGAGAAATGTGTCTTTTCAAACAACTATGGTCCATTTTGCAAATTTTGTAAGATCTTAGCTCTGTCTAATACGTGTCTAATACCAACATTTAGAATATTCATGAAATTCTACACAAAGGAAAAACATTGGCTAAGATAGCTTGCTTCTCAGCATTATTGTAATATAAACTGACTGGATGTTACTCTCGGTTAACTCTAAGAATGTTGTAAGACATTACCCCTTTCTTTACCAAATACCAGCATTTAGAATAGTCATGAAATTCTACATGAAGGGAAAACATTCATAAGGGTAGCTTTCTTCTTATCTATTAATGGAATGTAAATTGACTGAATGTTACACTAAATTAAATCTATGAATGTTGTAAGCAGTGATTTCAAATTAGAAATTATAAAAGAAGAAGGTAATAAAAAATAAGGAAGGATAATAAACAGAGAAGAGAAGCTAAATGACAATGAAGATCAGGCACTAGCTACACACACCAAGAATGGAAGATTCAGAAGGAAGTAATCTTCAGTGTAGGGGCAGAATCTCATCACTATTTCTCATCACTATTTCCCAAGCTCTCTCTGTTAGTAGAGTGCACCTCAGTCATCTTCAAAAAAAGGGAGGATCACTTATCATCAATGCATCAATGCATCAAGAAGAGAAAAAGTGAAAAAGTGAAAAGGAGAAAGTCTAAGCCCTCAATGCATCATGATGAGAAAAAGCGTTCCACTTAATGAAGTATCTATGATGGAAATTGAGGCTGATTTAGGAGGAGCATTCCATTGTTTTGGCATATTTTAAGGAAATGTGGTTTTGTGGTACATGGATCAAATACTATCTTGCACATCTATCCATACTGAATCAACCATTTAAGGATTCAGTTAGATTAACCCCTTGATTTGAGGAATTTCCTAGCTTTAGGGAAAGCATCTAACAGTCAACTCATGTTCCAAATATTGGGGAAGTTATTATTTGAAGAGTTTTGAGGAGGATTTGCCATTATATAGAGACACCTTCCATGAATTTTATTAGCATGAATGGATAATGCCCTAATCTCATTGAAGACTCTTGGAATTCAAAGGAGTGAGGGATGTCCATCTTTTATAGGTCCTTAATTGTCATGTACACCTAAATGTGTAGATCTAGTAAATATTCATCCCTAGTTTTGTTGCATTCCCTCATGATATTATAGTAAATAATGGTATTCATGCTTTTCTCTTTGAAGTTGTATTCAGAAAGGATGGTATGATGAAACATTGAAAGGAATCACAAAACATCTCATGATAGGGAATTCCATTCCATGCAAATTTCTTGTCAATTTAGGAATTCCACATGAATTCCATTCCATGCAAATGGGAATTTCCAAATTGTAGTGACAACAGAGATTGACTCCACTACATTTTGGGCAATAGGAAGGAATTCAAGTGTGTTGGCTGCACATGCTAAACATTATGGAAAGGAAGTTTTGATGGTTGTCCCCTTTGAGGGCACAGATTCAGTAGAGGTGCTCTTCTTTACTTCACTAGAACAAAATTGTCATACTTTATTTTTCCTTTTTATCATCTTATATCACAAATTTATTTAAATCAAGTATTCTTAAAAAAAGGATATCATTTCTAGAGGTAAACTATAGTCTCCATGATTGACAGCGCTCTCCCATAGCTTGTAAAGGTAGAAGAATGGCATGATGGCTCACAAAGATGTCAAGAGTGCAATTTATATCCTACATAGTTGCTTACAAGTTATTTCTTCTTTAGTCATTTTCTGCATTTCTTTTTGTAAATATTTTTCTGAGAATATAGGATGTATTTTTCAAAAAAATAAGGTAGGGAATGTTACTTTGCATTTGCACCCTATTCCATTACATTCACAGGAAGAACATGGAACATGCCAAGGTGTTGATGACAGAGATAGTAAACAAAATCTATATGGTATTCCAAATGGAAGATCTCACACATACATTTCATTCCTCAATTGCTCACATTTACTCATAAAGTTTTGCAATTATAACACTTGCTTCCTTGTAATCAACCTGTGGAAATTTCTATCTTCTTCAGTTTATGTGATGAGTATTTCTAAAAAAGTTAGTCTTTCAAATATTGCATTTGATCTAATCTTTCAGCTTATCCACAATTAGTGCCAAAGCTCATGAATTCTGTATACATGACATGATTGTCTCATAAATTCTATCTTATCTCAACTTCTAAGGATTATATCTAATAGTTTCCTTGAATATGAAGGTATGGTTAGATATTGTTGGAATACTTTTGGACTAAGGTGAGTGACTTCTCAAAGTATGAGGTTTGCCTCATTAGATTGGATGGCCTTACAATACTCCTTTTCTCCATGGAAGAAATCTTTAAGCAACTCCTGCACTTTGGGTATTCCTGTAGAACTTCCCACTAAGACAATTTTGTGAATTTGGGTTTTATAATTTGTCATTATCAATGGATTTTTGAAACAGATAAAATGTTCATTTTTCATTTTCCCACTCTCCTAATTTTTTAATGTTGGTCCTGGTTTTCATAGAGACGAGGGAAGACAACACTCTCTTAGCCGTCTTGCATGAACTCTGAAATCCCTTTGGGATATTTTGAGTTTGTATTTTTCCCCATTATGTAATGGAGATGATTTCCTGTCAAACCCATATACAAGGTTCACTCAATATTTTTAAGACATCCAACCCTGTTAATTTCCCAACGGTTTTGGTGGTCCTTCTTTGAGAATCATTGTAATAAAGTAGTATGGCTAATAACAACTTTAATAATTTGATAGATTGAGAGGTATTATTGCCAGTTGGGTGGCACTAAGATTTTAGATAAGCAAGACAAAGGCTTTAATTCCTCCCAGTGCAGGGTGGAGGTTTGGAGGGTTTTGAACTATGCTAATTTTCCTCTGTATGAAGAGATCTAGAATTTGGGTCCTATAGCACTAGCCACATAATTGTTGGTTATGGGAGGTTTCTTGTCATGTAAAAAAACTGGTTACATTCCTATTTTCCAATGCATGTCAATGAAATCATTTCTCCACTAGCATATGGCAATAGTTAAAAACAGAGCTTATCATAATTCCAAGTCTGTTATGTTTAAAAGGTAGTTATACTTAAGTTTTGGTTTGATCACATTGTTGTTTCTGGCATTCCATATTCAATCCAAGATGGTGTAGCCTGTCAGAATGCCTTCAGTATATCCTGGCATAATGGTAGGCAAGATCTGTCAATTACCCTCTATTTATATCTATATTTGGATCCATCCAAGCCAAAAGTAATTTAATTTTTGTTTCTAGCAAAAGAAAATGTAATTTTGTTATCAACTATTTAGAAATGCAAACATATATTCAAACCTAATTTTGATGTGTTTTTGGTTGCTATAAATTAGTGTAAAACTAGTGCTTAGAGAATGGTAGTATACTGATGGTTCTAGAAGCCTTCATGGTTGTAACACATCAAATTATCAAAACTCTTTACTTGGATATTCAACTTTTCATTTACCAACTAGCAAAAAGATTAAAATACTATAGTGGAAGGCAGCAACCTTGTTGGAAAAGACAGACCTCGAAAGAGTGATCCTTACATTAAGCTTCAGTATGGGAAGGTCGGGTTCCCCAATTTCTGAGTTCAATATTTTTTTGTTTTCTAGAATTAGACTGATCTACATATTGGTGGATATCTACAATGTTTCCTATAGCTGTACTTTACAGCTAGTTAGCATTAATTTTTTTTAATATAATCACAGAACAAGATCAATTTCACGAGGTATCAGCCCCATATAGGATGAACAATTTGAGTTTAACGAGATTGAAGGTGATCAGTATTTGAAATTAAAATGCCACAATGTAGACTTTATTGGGGATGAGAGTATGGGAAGCACCCGTGTGAATTTGGAAGGACTGGAAGAAGGAGAAACCAAGGACATTTGGATCCCCCTTGAAAAAGTTACAAAAGGTGAAGTCAGAATCAAAATTGAGAAGAAAAAGAAAGAGCAAGACACTGAGGTGAGTTCATTTTGGTTTATATGTAATGTTATAATCAAGCTTTGTTATATTTTTTTCATTTGTTCCCTTGATCACTCTTTGTATACTTAAAGCTTATCATTCAAGTGACCTAACATGCATCCTTCTGTGCTTATGTTTTCTTATCGGGTACACTATTTGATATGTCTTTTTATTTGTCATTTGATTTATGAATTAGCAAGCAAGCAATATAATATTTTGTTTAGTTTGTTTTATATTTGATTTCCATGCATAATTGTTTTATTTGACCTGATTCTTCCTGCAATGCCTTGGCAGAATTATTTTATTTATCTAATTTTGTTGTGATGCCATGCAGAATTCTCTTACAGAAATAGGGAGTGGCTGGATTGTGCTTATTCTTATAGAAGCAAGGGACCTGACTACAGCAGACTGGCGAGGAACCAGTGATCCATATGTTAGGGTACAATATGGCAATTTGAAAAAAATAACAAAGTTCAATGAGTGCTACCATAGTTGACATCTTATTTAGCCTCAATTTCCTTGTTTTTTGGTGATTTAATTCTGAACAGTCTTTAAGAGCATAATGTGTAAAAAGAGATTTAAGTACATTTCAATTGGGTGTTGCACATATGACATTTAAAATTTGGTACATAGGGTGTCGAATTACAAAATTAGTTTAAATCAAGCCTCATCTAGTTGCATTGTCATTCAGTTCTCTCAAAGAGGGAAGACCACCCACTGCATGGCTACCATTCCTCTTGTTTCCTATTTAATCACACCCATTTCCTAACCTACCTGCTTGCGGTGAAACTGTTCTGAGCCTGCAAACTTTTTCCAAAACCACTTGAGTCGTATTTTTTTTACTATGGAATCTGCAACTCGAGTGGGTCTGTACTCGTGTGTCATGGGGTCAATTCCTTTTTGCTACCACTATACTCCTAAGTGCACTTTCAAAAAACCCCAGCATGGCTAGCCGATGTTTGAACCTGTGATGTCACAAGGAGTACCTTAAGAGTACACTCTATCACCACTTGATCTACAACCCTGGGGTCAATCTAGACACTTGAGTTGTATTTAAATATAGAAGTATGTTCTTTCTTTTTCTATTTTTTCAAAAGAAAAAGAAAAAACGTAATACATTATTTCTAGGATAGAAATTGAGATATTGCATTCTACATACAAATGTTGTAAACACTTGAAAAGAGCCATAAGGTTCAAAAAAGTTTTTTTGTCATAATGGCTTTGAGCCCTTTGACTAAAATTAACTAATCTGCTTATTCCATATTCAACATCTGCATTATGAAATTACAGTCATAATACGAAATGTGCCATCTACACTAATAAAAGGAAAATAAGGTCACAAAAAAGGTCAAGGTGGTTTATTAGTATGCACACCATCTTTCATCTTTTGTAGTTTCAACATCCCTAACTGTACATCAACTCTATCTTTGGATTGAATATCTGCCAGTGTATTGAGTTCACTATTTATGTGCTTGAAAGAGTCATAATCCAGACAATATCTCCAGGAGTGTACCTGATCCATCAAAGGTTGTAGCCCCAAATTTAGGAAAGGTACAGTGCCACACATACAATTGATAATAAGTTTGGAATCTCCCAAAACCTATAATTTGTCTAAATCACAATCCATTGCCAATCTAAGAAGTAGAGCCAGGACTTGAAGTTCGTTTGAGTTGTTGGTTCAATGTCCTACACCCATTGTGGAAAGGGAATAATGAGTAGCAGATAGGGTGAGAGTGTGGCATTTTGAAATATGATTTAATTCCTATACTTTAATAGCACTCAACTCACTAAAATGAATAAACTTCTATAATCTCTGATTGGAATCTCCTCCATCCACCATTTAAAAGACATTGAAAGTGTGTTATCATTCCACTGAACAATGCCACTTAAATGTGTTTTAAGTAAAGGAGGGAGAAGAAGAAGCTTGGTCTATTGGAAAGCTTGGGAAATGGAGTCTTGTATGGTGGAGCACAAAGGGACTACGTTCTTTTGTAGATATTAAATATGAGGAGGATGCTTACTCGCTCAACCCCTTCTCTAAGAAAGATAACATGTAAATTAGAAATCCTTGCAAAGAAAAAAGGTTAAATAACTTGGTGCCACCTAAAATAGAAACTTAGAAAGCATGAACCTTATCCAAAATAAACATTCACTTCTAAGAGATCTAAAGCAAATGAAAAATAAGAATATAAGCAAGCTAGATTTCTAATATTAACCTATTGGGAGATAGCCCCCTTTTAAAGTCCAAACTCAATGAACAATATTGCAAGAAAAAACACAATACAGATTACCTCATAAGCACTTAACAATTATCATCCACACATGAAAGAGCTACACCACTTGTGACCTCCAAATCCTTTTATTTCCAACAAAATGTTATACAATACAATCAAAGCTCAAGTGGAGGTTCCACACCATCCATCCAAAATGAGGAATGAGCTCTTGCTTAAATAAAAGAAGGGGATGGATGTGAACATTTGGAGAGACAACAATATGAACTAGAAGGACTAGAAGAGGCTACATCATATACCTGCAAGCTTTAGTAATATTCTATCCTATCTACCCCTGTGAGGAAAAAAAGGATAACTCTCAAGGTTATTCCAGATATGTATGAGTCCCTAAATAGTTCACATTGGAGTCTTTCCAAATGTTTACAAGAGTCAATGTGTCTAACCCAACCTTGTGCCTCAGTGTTTATGTTAAGGTTATTAAAGGAAAACAAAAAAATGAATATGTGAGACAAGGCTTGTATTTGGCCCATATTTTGTAAAGAGGCAAGGATAGATATAGTCCCCGATTCCCTCAAAGCTACAGGGACTTATGCATGCCTGTATAGCATGCACTTACAGGGTTTACTGTCTTGGCTATAGTGCTAGCATGATGCATTGGTGATGCATTGATACCAGTGATACTATCATGTGAATGTTATAGTGCTCGTACATGTCAGCATACCATTTTCTTAGAGTCAATTGTACCCCAAATGCATAAATCCCCTGCAAATTTGGCATACACAGGACTATATTTATTCAGTTGCTTTTGTAAAGGGAGGTTTTGCTTCATGGAAATGTCCTGTTTTCAAAGTTAATATGGTGGTACCATGATGCAACTGTACAATTCCTATTTGTGATTAACATGTGACATGGATGTTGACATGGCTTCACATGGGACAAATAAGATACAATATTGTGTAAGTTGGGATTAGTCACGAATGGGACAAAAGGATAAAGACTAGCAAAAGAAAATGTAATTTTGTTATCAACTATTTAGAACTACAAACATATAGTCAAACCTAATTAGTGTAAAGCTAGTGCTTAGAGAATGGAAATATACTGATGGTTCCAGAAGCCTTCATAGTCATAACACATCAAATTCTCAGCACTCTTTACTTGGATATTCAAATTTTCATTCACCAACTAGCAGAAAGATTAAAATAACCGTAGTGGATGGTAGCAACCTTGCTGGAAAAGACAGATCTCGAAAGAGTGATCCTTACATTAAGCTTCAGTATGGGAAGGTCATGTTCCCCAATTTCTAAGTTAGGTATTTTTCGTTTTCTAGAATTAGACTGATCTACATATTGGTGGATATCTACAATGTTTCCTACAGCTGTACTTTGCAGTTGGTTAGCATTTTTTTTTTAAATATAATCATAGAACATTCGCAGAACAAGATCAATTTCATGAGGTATCAGCCCCATATGGGATGAAGAATTTGAGTTTAACGAGATTGAAGGTGATCAGTATTTGAAATTAAAATGCTACAATGTAGACTTTCTTGGGGATGAGACTATGGGAAGCGCCCATGTGAATTTGGAAGGACTGGCAGAAGGAGAAACCAAGGATATTTGTATCCCCCTTGAAAAAGTTACAACAGGTGAAGTAAGACTCAAAATTGAGAAGAAAAAGAAAAAGAAAGACACTAAGGTGAGTAGAATATGCAATAAAAACCTCATCAATATGTAATTCCATGTCTAGAACCACCATTGTATTTCCATCAAATGTCTTAGAAAATGACATTGTGACCTCTCTGTTAAAAACAGAGAAACTTGCTGATAAATTCCAACAACCACCCGACTTGCTGATATGTACTCAGTTGAGTAATCACTCAGTTATATGAAACAAAGTCCCCAATAAACAAAAGAATTAAAAGGAATTTTTCATCAGAGGATTAAACATATTATATCTTACCTCCAAGAATGCTATGCAATGGCTCTCCAACATGCCTCCTCCAACACTGCTATGAACTAGAGAAACCCACCACAAACCCATGACCAGAAAATGATGAAAAAACACCCTCGTTATCCAGAAAACACGATGGTGAAAATCCAAGGATCAACACTACTACGTACAAAAAAAAATGCCCTCATTTTCCAGAAAACACGATGGTGAAAACCCAAGGACCAACACTGCTATGCACCAGAAAAAATGCCCTCATTTTCTAGAAAAAACGATGGAGAAAACCCAAGGACCAACACTGCTATGATTTGAAAAAACTCCCTCGTTATCCAGCCAGAAAACACGATGGAGAAAACCCAAGTACCAACACTACTACGATTTGAAAAAACACCCTTGTTATCTAGAAAACAGGATGGAGAAAACCCAGAAAAATGATGGAGAACACCACAAGAAAACCCTATGCAGCAGACGCAAGGTGCACACAGGCTTATGGTGGAGCACTAGTGAAGGGCGTGGGCAGGATTGTGGAATAAAATATCCCGCAACATATTGGATATTTATATAGTTAAAAAAAACCATTTTTACCCCTAATATACCACCAATATATTGACTTGTAATATTTTAATTTTTCACCCCCCGAATATGAACGAACGTGATATCATATTGGTCCCTAGGTGACGCCCCCATGTATCTGATATCTTGAGGGTGATAACTTAGTTGTTTTTTATCTTGTGCTATTTTCACAAGATGATGACGCACAATCTAGTGATCTCCTGGAAATGTTTAAAGGCTAGATAAAATTTTGAGAATACCACTTTAGCACTCCTATCTAGTGATATCATGCTTTCTACCTATTCCTCTATGATAACTAGCACAGTTCCTCAATGTTACTTTGAAGATAGATACTTTCCCATTGTTTTGGCACACATGGGACTCTTGTTCCAAACCTTTTTTTCTCCTATCTATATTCTATTTTGAATTATGAATATAAACAACCATTTGTTCCAGCTCATACATTCTTTGACCCCTCCTCGGTTCACTTTTTAGTGTGTTATTGGATGTTTTGAAGGTGTAATTTCAGTATGGATTTTTTGCATTTACTCTCACTGACATCCTTCCTATATACATCATGATTTTTATTGGCATATGTTCTCAGAGTTTCATGGAAGATGGAGGACACAACCATTTTCTTGGATATGATTTTTCCTCATATGGTTCAAAGTCTCAAGCATATAAAGACTCATTTAAACCTAGTTTCAAGATCAAGTTGAATGTGCACCTCCTTTGTCTCTTTTGTCACATTATCTCAATTTCTATGCATTGTACCAAAATCCATTATGCAATTGTCTATGTCCCTTGTCAAGTTAAGCATATTCCTCTTCTTCCCAAGAAGAATATCCCTCTAGACATCTAATCAAGTTCACACCTACTTGAATTTGGAATAGTTTATTTATGGTGTACCTCATGTCCATTCTTTAAGAAGGATTGTACCCATGTGTTTTTTCCCTTTTCCTTAGTTTACATGAATGAATAATGTAAAGGGTGACCTTAGCCTTTGTTGTTGGGCCCTAATCTCTTTTTATTTTTCACATAAATCAGGCTTAATGGTGGCTGTTGGAATATTCAACCCATCTAGACATTATCCTTAATCATTTATTTCATTTTCTAATGCTTAGGCCATTATCATTTTACCTCCTAATGTATAGTCCTAAGTATCCCTATCACTCAAACTATTATTTTGTCATTATTAGATTTATTATCCTCATATGCACCCTCTTCCTTGTTTCTAGGATTTAATGCGCTCTCATGCATGATTTTAGGCCCACTTGAGTAAATTCCTATAATTTAGGATCCTACCTTGAGTTAACTAGCTTTTTTTTCATCATGTGAGTTAGTATGAGATTCAATGACCACTAAATTACAACTAAACACCTCTTATTCCCCCTCCGTCATTATTTATCATCAGTTAAATAGCTAATACACCTTCTTGGTACACCTACTTTCAGTTACACTCAGTTAATTGATACGCTTGAGGAGTTATGAATGAGAACTATGTCTAGTGATGTTTTCTATGTTATCTAATTCTACCACATGCATGGGGTTTAACTCACTCTTTAGGCTCACTAATTTCTCCCTTGGAGATGTATTATAAATGTAACCTTATTGGTGAATAATAATTAGATGGAGTTTATACCAATTGAGTTTTCTCTCTTATGTTTCAGCTTCATTATTTTATCTCCATTCTTTATTTTATCCCTGTTGTGATTCTTGTGAGGTTACATTTGATTCAATATGTTCCTATGCAAATTCTTATAAGTAGTAGCAAAAATGGACCTATCTTCAATAACTAAACTCACTCCCTTCTATTTTTTGGATTGGAAGGAAATAATGGAGATATTCTTGCACAACATATCTCTTTAGAGTGATCAGTGGCATTGAAGTTGGACCAAGTTCATATGTGGAAAATACAAATACTTAAATAAGCTTGATGAAGCAAATGGTATGATGTGTCTCAACATGTCTAGATACCTTCTTTTTCATCTAACCATTTTGAAGACTCCCAAGGTGGTATGGACTAAGATTGAATATTTGTTTGGGAAATAGGATGATTTGAGAGGGAACAAATTAGAAAATGGGTTGATCTCTCTAATTCCTAGCAATTCCGAATCCATCACAAACTTCTTCACAAAATTCAAAAAATTGGTTATGCAGCTCAAGATGTGTGGTATTGAGAAGAAATATGAGCATCTTATTCTCTCGATTCTGTAAAAATTGGGACCAGACTATTATTTATTCATATACACATTCTAAACAACAAATTTATCCACCCCAAATTGGAAAATTTTCACTCTAGATACATTCATACATTCCCTCACAAAGAAGCAGCACAAACTAGTGTAGATGGGTGTCATAAAACCATCAAAGGATCGAGATCTTGCTGCTAGATAAATTAAGAATGCAAATGGTAAAGGAAATAAGAAGTGAAAGGAGAATACATAGTATTAGTAGAAGCAAAAGGAGAATCCCAAACAATTAGAGGGAACTTTTAATTCTAAAAGAGGCATCCAAACTCAAAAGGAGAAGAAAAAATTCCCATACTGCGCAGAGGTTTTCATCAAGAGAATGCTTGTATGAAGAGGACAGCTGACCTTATGGATCATATTCTAGAGAAGAATAACCCTTCCGTACCTAAAGGTGCAAGAAGGAAAGAAGTTGGTTCTAAGTCAGAAGAGAAGGAGATATGCAATGCTATCATAGTTGGCACTTCGAATGCACCTGCCTTCATTATTGATTATGGAGGCTCCAGACACATGCATGCATCCAAAGATCTCTTTTCAAAATCCAAACCTACTGTTTGGCCTTCCATGCTAATGGGAGATGATTTAGAATTTCCTTCTGAAGGAATAGGAAGAATCAATGTAGAAAATGGATGCTTCCAATATGTGTTGGATGTTCCTTCCTTGGAATCCAACCTTCTTTCACTCTATCAAATGACTCATACAAGAATTTCAAAGAAAGTAGTAATTAATCTCGATAGTGTTGAGATTGTAGGCATATTTTCTGGTAAAATCATTTCATAAGGAATTGTTGACCTCCTTTCCAAGATCTATGAGTTCTCTCATTTCATGTCTTGTTCAACTCGTAATGTGATTCTTACTCATGCTAAAGAAGTTAGAATGATTTGGCATGAGAGGTTTGGACACCTCGACTACAAGTACTTGCAATAATTGCACAACATAACATGGTTGAATGCATCCCTAACATCATATTTTCTAAAGGTGTCTATCAAGGTTTCTTGATTGGTAAGAATCCCGAGCATAAATTTGAAAAAGAAAAGGAAAAGAGTGCCTCATATCCTCTTGATTTGATTCACAGTAGCATATTAGGACATCTATCTGAATAATTATGGATATATTTTTACATTCATATATGATTATTACATATATAATTGGATTTACTTCCTAATGTTGGAATCATAATTCTTTGAATAGTTCAATATTTTTAAATCTATTGTATAAAATTTCATTGGAAGTAAAATCAAGGTTCTATGCAATGAAAATGGAGGAGAGTATGTCAAGAATGAATTTTAGTCCTTTGTACAGATGAAGGTATTGAAAGGCAACACAACATTCCATACACACCACAACTGAATTGTGTGGTTGAGAGAAAGAACAGAACATTAAAAGAGATGACTACATGCATTCTTGAGTCGAAGGAATTGTCTCCAAGGATTTGGGAAGAAGTTGTTAATTGTGTTGCTTACTTGCATAATAGATTTCCACACAAGGCCCTAAAGGGAAAACTTTTATTTGAAGCATGGATGGGATATAAGCCAGATGTGTCTCATCTTAGTGTGTTTTTCTCCAAGGCAAGGGCCAATATTCTATCAAAGAATAGGAGAGCCCTATAGCCTCAAATATAAGAGTGCATATTGGTTGGCTATGCACTGAATGTGAAATCCTATAGATTGTTCAATTTGTCCACCATGAAGACCTTCATTGAAAGAAGTGTCCAGTTTGAAGAATGACCATTGCATTACAAGGTTTTACATATCAAGTATGCATTAGATCTACTTGACATGTTTCACATGAAATAATTTAAAGCAACAACATTTCTTTTTCGTTCAGGTGTTAGTCTCGAAGAAGGTTATTCTTCAAAATTGGTAGATATTACCTTGTATAGGTAATTTATCATGAGGATTTTTGTATCTTTTAATATTTTTTGTTTAACTCAAAGTTATGGTGTGAAACTTTTTTATGTTGTTTCCACGTTAGAAATGACAAACCAAAGAATGCAATAAGCCAAAATTAACTTGTTTCCTTTCAATCAATGATTCTAAATCCAATAGAGAGAAAATAGGTTCCTTTTTTCCTTTTATGTTCAACACAACACAACATTAGGAAAACCATGCAATAATCGATGCAAAAAACCTCTAATGGTTGGTAAATACTACTTTTAAAGTATTCAATCAGTGCAAATTCTTAAGTTTATTTTGAGGAAAACAACGTAGAGTAGGGTAATACGAGACAAGTGTTTATTTTTTTATGATACTTTTCAAGTCCAACAATAAATACTTACGATTGATAAAGAATAATCAAACAATGCAATCACTATAATGTTGACATTTTTATTTTAGTAATAATGATGAATATTTTAGGATAGTAATTTTTTCTTTCTTTCAGTGTTATATTGTAATGCATGAAAATATGTGGTAATTTCAAACAATATCTCTTGAAAATTTTGAGGACATGTGGTTCACTTACTGAAATTTGTAATTGATCATGCATGAGACTAAAACAAAAAACCTTGTAAAAGAACCCACGTAACTTTTTTCGTAGTTTAAGACACAAAACATTGATTCAGAATCTAAGAAAGATTGCTCATGTATGTTTCAAACTTTCTGAGACTAACCTCTATAGGAAGACAAGATATTCTATATTTTCTAAAGAGAAAACAAAAAAGAAAAAAAACTTGATCTAAAGAAAGTTCTAGGAACTTTCCCCAATATGGTTGCTAATTCTAGTGTAAGGGAAAGTGTCATAGTGCTAATAGACAAAGTGATTTCTCAAGTGAGTAGGTTAGGTTCACTGATAGATTAGCGAAATCAATTACTTCTACTTTCCCTAGAATCTGCATGCACAGTAAGCAAAATACTTTTGAAAATAAGGTAACAAGTACATTGTTAGCAAAGTTTGTCCAATGCCTTTGTCAAGCTTGGATCCTTGTATTATGATTCCCACTCCTAAGTATTACAAATGTTCCTACACAAAAATACACAACAAACGTTCCTCGTTATTTTAACAAATAACAATCATGCATAAAGAAACTAATCTATTCGTTGAACGAAAAACGTATAACATGTATCTTAGAGGGGAGTAAATTGATTTGTATTGATTGCTAAGAATAATATGGTACTTACAATCCTTTGTTGATGTTTATCGAAAATAATCACCTTCTGTGGAAAGAAGTTGTTTGCCTAGCCCGAAATACTCTAATATATAACAAATGAGTAACAACAATGAGAAGCACTTCCCCTAAGATTGATAGATTCTTGGAATGATATCTTTCACCTTCCATACAATTTAATGTACAAGTATTTTGGAATGTTGGATCTCTATATATTCACCCTCAAGGAGCACACAACAAAAGCATACAAGATTAAAGCACCAAGTACAATCTATTATCCTATGTTGATGACTAAGGAATTCAACAATGAAACAAATGATCAATACAAAATATGATTCATGGGAAAGGAACTTTCATTGCATTAATGGAATAAGAGATAGAAATTATAACCAAGATCCTTAGCCTATGTTGAGAAGTCTCTTCTCAAGAAAAACCTTTCCTCCAAAGCTTCAAACTTTTCCACTAGTGCTCACTCTCCTTGGCTAGATTTGCCCAGAGTTTTGATTTTGCAGCATCAACTTCCTCCCTTTACCCATGGGGGATAAGCCAAGATTTTAAGCCATGTGAGGATAGGGAAAGTTGAGATTATCATGGGTGAGGTGGAGGGGAGATCCTACAAAGATGGATCTCGATCCTAGGTGGTCTATGAGTCTATATATGAGGTTTCCACGAAGCTAAGGTTCGAGAATCTTCATGAAACTTCTCTTTTTAGATTTAAAACTCAAGCACTGCTCTTTGTCAACTAAGATAGAGTGTTACCCATATTGCACCATTCATTGTATGAAGTAATGTGGTGGTGGAATATCTTTTTGTCCATGGAAAATAGGCGTTACGCAATGGGTTAATGTATATTGTCCATAAGTAAAGTATGTTGGTAGATGAAATCACTGATATTGGCCCAAATTCAACTTTATAACTTGGGGATTTGAGGCAAGTTATGATGTTTGGTTCTCATAACATGATGATGATGAGAAACTTGTGTAACAAAATTTCCCCCAAAGCATGAGGCTAGAGGGTTAGGATAGGTGAAGGCTATGTAATAGACAAGTTATCACTTCGAGGAAATATTTCACCGACCGAAGATCTCCATCAACCAAGATCATTCTGCAGTGTATCAACACTTTGATTCATATCGAGATAACTCCCAACATGGCTGTGGACCAGTACAAAGTAGATCCATGTGAGGTACAAACAATCATGGCTACTAGAAAACAACGTTGATCCATACGAAGAAGACTCAAACTTGGACATAGCTACCAAACATAAAATGTATATATATGTTATACATACACAAATTTGAGCACAACCATGACCATACAAATGTGGATCCATGCTAGGACTTCATACAAATACTCCATCGCAACTTGGGGGGAAAGCAATTAGTGCTTTAACCAATACCCAGGGTCTTTGTCTCGTCTTCAACAAAGTACTATTTTATCCATGTGATTACAATGTCTTGATGTCGAAAATGGTAGAAACCACTTGATTACTGGTCAATAATGAAATGCATACGA
The DNA here is from genome assembly GCA_001517045.1 of Pseudotsuga menziesii. Taxonomy (NCBI): domain Eukaryota; kingdom Viridiplantae; phylum Streptophyta; class Pinopsida; order Pinales; family Pinaceae; genus Pseudotsuga; species Pseudotsuga menziesii. Next base: position 58,056 of record LPNX010090109.1, on the reverse strand, counting down.
ATCTCAAGGTACTACTTTTGTTTCTAAGACTAATTCATGGATAATGAGTTGAAGTTGACAGGAATAGTCTCGTCGAAGGAGGGCCATGATGAATCCCACATCAATCACATGAAACTTGAAACAAAGTTATGAAATTTGAGTATGGTGCAACCATAGGACTAACTCAAAGGTAATAGACACAAGGGTGGTTTTTTACTGCAGATGAAAAATATCAACATAATTTTCCTTTGAACATAGGGCGGCATGACCGAAGACTTGGAAGCATTGACTTGATGAGGTAGAATCCAAGACATAACGCAATGATGAACGATGCATGATTTGAAATACTTAAAGGAGTGACATGACTCATGAAAGTGGATCGACTCAGAAGCAAGCTGAATACCCAATTTACTGAATGAACTGTAGACAAGTGCCATGTTCAAAGGTGACTACAAACTTCCATTATTGAAAATGAAATATGGTTCACTTCACTTACTTTCCCCATCATGATTGATGAGAGAATTTTTTTTGTTTTTACAAGTTCAAAGAGAGTAACAAACACTCATTGTATCATATCATACTATAATTCGATTCTCACATCATGTTTTACAAAGCTGAGAAAGGAGGGGTTTGTTCCCAAAATAGTGTCTTTCAATGTTTAATTTAATGAGTCCATTGAAAGTAAAATTGGTATCGTTCATGTTTAGAGAGTCTGAATGAAATGGAAGAAGACTCCAAAAGGTTCTTTTTCATAACTTAGTCAATCCGAACTGAAAATGGGGTAAACTATCGTCGGAAGATGACTCTTCAAGCCCTTTTACGAGCATGAAGAAGACAAGGTCACTCGACGATCTGTTCACTCTTTAGGAGTCCAAAAAGAGCTTTAATAAGACTCCTTTAGGGTTTATTTTCATGAAAAGTATTTTAACGAGCCTGAAAAAGAAATAAAATTTGACTCAAAAATTTAGTACTAGGTTTAAGGAGCACGACTAAGATTTTCAAAGTAGCACTGAGGAGCTCTTTTAGTTTTGTGCAAGGACGAAAAATTCAAAAATAACCTCATTCACAGCCAAAAATCAAATTCCCCATGCCTTGCAAGTCTCAAAATGACCATTAGACTCCAAAAATATTAAAAACTAAGCTTTATAAATTATTTGAGGGTAAATATTTAATAAAACAATAAAAATAATGAAATAAAACCCAAAAATATGTGAATAAAAGCTAGTAAATAGTAAAAAAGATTTACCATTTGCATTTTTACCAATTGGAGATCATTTGCAACCATTTAGAGTGCAGATTTCAGACGAGGATTGCGGAGTTGTTAGTCCATTGTTTTTAGAATTGTTTGTACCAGGTAAATCCTAAACTCATTTCCAAGATTTTCATGGTTTCCTTTTTCAATTTTATGCTAGTTTTAGGGTTTTAGGGGAATTTACCCAAAGGGAAAATGCACCCATTGTGTAGCACACTTTCCTCTTTCGGGAAAGGAGGTGACAAGGTGACACTGCACATTTTCCTACAGAAAAGTGCGGTGGCACTGCTCTGTCGTAAAGGAGGACATGCGGTGTCGTAAGTTGTCGTAGAACATGAAGAAAATAATCCAAAAGAAGAAATACTAAGTACTTTAAATTATTGGTTTTATTTTCTAATGCTTTATTTTAAACTTTTAGCAGGAAATATTCAACAAATATGGTAATATGGAAGGAAAGGGAACACAAACCTGATGATATAAGAGTTGGGAATGATGTTGGCATTGTGGCTTCTTTGCGTGGATGTGGGCTCCTAAAATTATTCAATGTGCCCAACATGAGGTCACAAGTAAAGTTACTGGAGTACATTTTTAGTACTTGGAACCCTGAACAACAGTACTTTGAGGTAGGGGCTCATGTTCTGGCATTGGAAGTGGAGGATATCTAATTCCTTACAGGTTTATCATGACCGGGGGCGCCCATTTCACTTACAGGTCCTTATGGTGGAGAGATCAGTACATAGGGTCTCATTGATCATTACTGATTCCTAGGTACCCAAATGTGTAGGAATAAAAATCCCATCAAGGTCGTTAAATATCTACCTCTGCACATAGTAATCTTCACCATGCAGTGCATCTCAGGGATCCAAGAGGCTCACCAAGAATCTTGTGTGGATATGATTTATGCCATAGAGGAAATGGAGTTTGTGATATTCAAATTGGTGGAATGCCTACTTGTTACTCTGAATGAATAGCTGACTAAATTTCAGCGAAGAGAACCTAAGTAGTTTGGTTATGGCACTCTCTTAGTGTGTTTTTTCTTCAAGAGGGTACGAAATCTGAGGCCATAAGTGGCCTTCACTGAGTTGAGGGCATGGGAACCTTTTATGCTTCGTTGGGTTCACATCATGGCTCGCCATGGTGGCGAAGGCTCCAGGGTAGAGTACAGGACCACATTATTTTGATAGTTATATGATCATCTCCTCAGGATTAAGGATTACGCATATGTCGGTACCAATTTTCAGGGAGATCCCAATATAGCCTTACTTGTAGATGCCCAGTGAGCTGATATTGGTAAGTGAGAAAGTAAGACATTGATTTTTTTAATGTTTTTTATGATTTTTATATATGTTAACGAGACCTATATTTTTCATGTGGATGTGGGACTATCACAGCCTGGGGGTTCATCTCCCATTGACAAGAGAGAGGGGTCCCTCTTTGTACATAGAGGAGATGACGAGATGACCGAGCTAGAGGATAACCTCAACCAGATGACACTGTATATCCCATATATCACTATGGATGACCTCCCTAGGAGGTATCAGAGACACACTACGGGAGTTTCAGGACACTTTGGATGCTTTCTACGTAGTGTGGCAAGGGTTGTCATGTGTTATCATGAGCACCACTAGGGTCCCATACGATGTAGACACTAAAAGTTATCCA
>LPNX010090109.1:0-53689 GCA_001517045.1 Pseudotsuga menziesii | reverse complement strand
TATATATATATATATATATATACATATACATACATACTTATTGGCAGACTATCTATTTTCAATCATGGAATGATATTTATATAAGTTGTATGTGTTTTTACTATTTACATTTATTTACAATGAATCGTGTCTTTTACTTATCAAATGTTATGAATGTGTGATATACCAATCCAGCATGTAATTGGCAAGTGAATATACAACTATGTTACAAGGTCTAGGGACATACTGATAAGTAATAGTTTCAAATGACCTTTCCAACAAACGTACTCTCTGAAAGAGACGAAAAAGTATTGGGTTTCGAATGGAATAGACGTGATTTAAATGAAAAAACACTATCTGAGAGTCCATGAAGAATACCAAATGATCAATGTCATGAGATGCAGCTTTGATTAACAAACCTATCATCATGTGATACATGACATGTTATTGGTGGTCAGGCATATACAAACTGCTTCTGAACTAACTAGGTCATGAGCTTGGGAATATAATAGCTAGGCGGTTGAAGCAAGACTCAGGGTGGGATGGAAAGCACCATCAACAAAACCATAAGAGGCCATCTGATCTGCAGAATCAAACATGGGATGAACATTATTGAAAATAACTCAAAACCATATGAAATAACAAAAACCAGACTAAAAGCAAAAAATGTACATATATACAAGGCACTAATGAAAAAGATGTCTTAAGCATACTACTTTTTCAGGTACAACCCATTTCGAGGTTGCCCAAAAGGTATCCCATCATAATAAACAAGCTCATAGGCCCCTGTTTCTAAGGCTTTACTCACGATGAAAAGGACCATACCACATTGATTCAAGCTTCCCCTTCCCAATTTTGTCATTTTTTCTGATTGTAGGTTAGAATCAGATCTCCTTCATTAAAAACACGAGGTTGAACTGATTTATCGTATTTATCCTTGATCCATTTTTTATGTGTCTCATTAGCCAAGGTGACATCCCGTCGAGTCTCATTAAGGTTCAAAAGATGAAGGAAATTTTCTTCTTCAGTAGAAGTATTAGGTAGAATATCTACTCCAATATTGAGTGATGGAATTTCACACTCTATAGGTAGGACAAATTCAAGTCCATAGACTAATTGAAAAGGCATAAAATTAGTTGTTATTTTGAATGAAGTTTTGTAATCCCATAGTACGGAGAAGATAGTTAAGTGCCGATTGAATTTATGATCTCCAACCATCCTACGAAGCATAGTCTTCAAGACCTTATTAATGGCTTCAACCTGGCCTTTAGCTTGTGGGTAGTAGGGGGTTGAGTTTTCATGAAAAAAACCCAACTTGGTACTTACCTCATCCATCATCTAATTATAGAAATGGGATCCATGATCAGGTACTATGGCTTGCGGAACTCTAAACCTAGATATGGCGTGTTTAAATAAGAAGAGGGTAACAGTCTTACCATCCTCATCATATGTAGACATTGTCTCATCCCTTTTCATGAATAATCCATGGCTACAATAATGTAACCATACCCACTAGCTGAGGTAGGATTACAACGCATAAATTCAATCCTCCATTTGGAAAAAGGGCCAACAGAAATGATGGGGTGTAATGGAGTAGGGTGGGTGCATTTTTTTGTATAGAAAAGCTGACAAGGTTGGAATTGTTTAACCACTTCATGACAATATTTGAATATTAAGGGCCAAAAATACCCAACGTGGAGTACTTTCTGTGCTATAGCCATCCAAGAAAGATGACCACCATAAGCTCCAGAGTGACAGTCATTCATGACTTGTTCAGCCTCATCATGAGTAAGACATTGTTGAAGGATAGATTCAATACCATGTCGGGATAAGGTATCATTAAGAATGAGGTAATACTTATCATGGTGACGAATGCACTAGTGATCATCATGGGAAAAATTAGCATGAAATATTAGGGTTTATAAATCATATGGTAAAATATCCATACCACAGGTCGGTCGTGCTTATTAGGAACAATAATTCATCCAAAAATGAATCGTTGGGCTTAGCTTCCATGATAGCACGGGGAAGGTTACACATTAAATTCGCAAATACCAAGGAATTCTTGCAACTGGTCTTAGCGAATTCGAGATCAAATTATTGTAGGATAACAATACAATGGGAATATTTTCCTCCTAGTACATGAAGGGTTAGAATATAGTACATAGGGATTTGATATGCAAGCATAGTAGTAGTACGAAGTAAGATATAGTGACAAAAACGTTGCACAGTGATGACTATAGCCAAGGCTCGATTCTCCACATGTGAGTAGCATTTTTTAGATTCAAGGAGTCTCTTATGCAAATAGTATATTGCATGTTCTTGGTCGTTTGTATCTTCCTGAATTAAAACCATACCAATGGTAGTAGTAGAGGAAGAAATGTATAGCAGACAATCTTTTGAATAATTTGGGGGGGGGGGGGGTGCAAAACAGGTGAGTGTGTTAAAGAATGTTTCAAATTATCAAAATATATTTGATCCTGATCATCCCATAAAAAATGAGTGTTCTTCTTCAAGAGATGCATATAGCCATGTCTTTTCTCTGCAAAATTGCACACAAAACGATGAAGAATGTTTTCCTTCCCTTTCAAACTTTGGAGTTCAGTAATGTCTGTCGTAGGTGGTAAGGCCATGATAACATCAATTTTCAAGGGATAAATTTGAATCACATCCCTAGAAACAATGAAACCAAGTAATCGTGCAGTCTCAACACAAAAAACACACTTGTGTAGAATGAGTTGAATATGATAATGACGACATCAAAGGAAAATGTGTCTAGGATTCTTTGAATGGTCTTCCCACTGCTATGAATGAGTAGGTAGTTCATCCAGATATGATTCCACTATGTGTTTTATATCATGAAAAGAATACGACATGGCTCGTTGTAAGGTAGCTCCAACGTTCTTCAAGTTGAAAGGTAGCTTCCGATAAGAAAAGGTTCCCTATGGAGAAATAAATTTTGTTTTGTGTTGGTTGGAAGGTAAGATCTCAATCTGATTATAGCCAAAAAATCCATCAATAAAAGAAAAAATGGCAGTTCTAGAAGAATTGTTGATGATATGATCGATGTGAGGGGTGGGAAAGTTGTCCTTTCGACAAGATTTATTTGAGTACCTAAAATCGATACAAACCCTAATAGTGCCCTATTTCTTGGAAACTGTTTCTTGGAAACAGGAACAATATTAGACACCCACTCAGTTAAAGGCATGGGGTATATAAAAATAGCTTTCAAGAGCTTCTCAACTTCATATTTAATGGATGCAACTTTTCTTGGGTGGACCTTGAATTTTTTTCCTAATAGGTCTTGTCGTCGGGGATGTCTTGATCTCATGTACAACATTAGATGGATCAATCCCAGGAATTTCTTCATAAGTCCACAAAAAACATTACGAAATTCCTTAAAAAGAGCTTGGTATTCCTCAATTTCTGTTGCCGAGGAATTTTGGCCTATGTGCATATGCTCAAAAACACCTGGATTAACCGATATATCTAGCGGAATTGTTTTGGAGATGTTGCATAAATTCCCTTCAGAATCAACACCTTGTAGTAATATAGGTGTTTGTGGATACTCTACTATATCAGAACTGATCAGAGAAACAAAATCTAAATCTAACAAATTATAATTAGGAAGAAATGAAGATCGATGATAAAATTCTTCCCGTAAAGATTCATCCAGACTCATAACCTCCATAATAGACTCACCCGAAGGAAAAGTCTGTAAGAGATAATCTAAATTCAGGAGAGGGGAACCTAGCCAATAGGGAAGATGGTAAGGATCTCAAGCTACCATATGATGATCATCTATGTAAGAATCATAAACAAACTAAATGGCATCATACAAGGCTTCATGTGGACTCAGATAAGATGATTCAGCAACCTCTTTTCCCTTAGAAATGCCCCGGTCGTGGAGGATATCATGTTTACCATGGAATTTTTTGTACTAGGAGGGGTAGTGTTGGATGGAAAGACTCCCATGAGTGAAGAATATTTCAACAATCCAACCCCTACAGACTGATAGGGTGGATATGATTGCCCTAACATTGGAACATTATTTTCCATGGAAGCATGATATCTAGTGAGCAATAATCAAGCTGATCTATAGTCACAATTTTTCCTTGATGTGGGAATTGGAGTGTATGAAAAATGATGATGCAATAGACGTCATAGCATGAACCAGTTCCTTCCTAACAATAAATTGTAATCTATAGGAGCATCGACCACTTATACTTGAATAGAAATAGTTTTTCCCCCAGCTCGATGGACAATGCCAGTAGTATATCGTGGGATTGAAAACCTCATCCGTCAAAATATTTTAAGATGGTTGGTGACTTACTAAGCTATCGGAAACCAATGGATCTCCAGCAATACACAGAAAAACCCGATGTGGAAGCTCCCTCGTCAAAGGCGATACGATGGACCTTTCTACCCACCACTCTAGTAGCAATTTGAAAAGCGAGCTGATGGGATAGCCTTGATTTATAATTCTCCACATTAAAGGTGATCATGGTGGAATTATCAGGATCGAAATCCCCTAGGGCTGAAAAAAAATTCTTGCACTATGTAGGACAAATTTGGAGTACTTCCAATGTGGACATAGCATAGGGAACTTGAGCTAAATATTCAACAACATTATAAAATTGAGCAGCTCGAGCAGTTGGATTGAATTTTTTTTACAGATGGTACTCTTTGGAGGACGCAAAATTATGTCAAAACTAGGCTTCTCGATAGTGAGAGGACCATTAGAAGGAGGTGGATGAGAAGGACTATTAGGAGGAGTCTTGTCGAGATAATTACCCTCATCTTTCTTCTCAGGTGTTTTATTATATGTCTGACTTATGGTAATCAACGCAACTGTTTCCGTAGACATCATATGAATTTCTGCAGTAGAGAATGAAGGACCATGTGAATACATGTGATCAATCATCCATTGCTAAGATAGGAAGGGGTCAGTTAACACTACCGATGTGGGGTTAGGTTTCAAAAATTTATTAATCTCTTCATGACAAGGACACTCCTCCATGAATTAATCATCTCCACACAACAAACAAGGATACTTCAGCTACCTCTTAGGTTTGGTGTCATTCTATGGAGTCAATGTTTTGGTACTCTCGTGCTAGTTTCCAAGTTTCTTATTCTTACCTTTTCCTTTCATCTTATTGATGGGTGATTATGAGGACTGGATTGCATTCACCTCGACAGAAATTGTAGGAGTAGAAGAAGTTGTAGTTGAAGAACTATGTGGTTTAGTAGGCTTAGTTGTGGATGAAGGTTGGATTGTACCAACAACACCATCCACATGAGTCTCTGTAGGTGGATTAGTAGGGTCAGTACTAGGATGAGGAGCATTAGGAATTAAGTCATATAAGGTTATGGACTGGGAATAGACTAAGTCTAGATATTGGGCCACACTAATAGCCTTCTATTCAGTGACAGCACCACCCATGGCCTCTTCTCAGGAAATAGGAGACAATAAGGACTTAGTAAACCAGCCAACGAAAAGTTGATCTAGAATGGGAGCCTTGATTAACCTTCGGTTCCTCCTCCACTTATGGATGTGGCCTAATATGTGAGTAGAGGCATTTTTCTGAAGAGAGGTCAAGAGATTAGTACCAGTTTCATACCAGATGGGTAACTGGAAATGAGTAAGAAATACAGCTTCCAATGAATTAAAATACACAAATGAGTGTTATGGAAGTTCGATATACCATTTTGTGGTTGTTTCAGTCAATGTTCTCTGGAAGAGTCTCAATCAAATACAATCATCCATAAGGGAGTTGGATGAACACTACAAATGGAAGGTCGTCACATGATTCTTGGGATCTTCTCCTTGCTTTCCATCAAACTTTGGAATATCTGATGGAATTTTGACCGAGATGCTAGGCCAAAATGGGTCATGTTGAATGGGGTCATTTATTAAATTGGACAAATCAAGAAAATCCAATGTATCCAAAAATAGAAGTTGTCGGTTGGGTTGTGGGTAATTATAATACTTATAAGGTAAGGATACCTTAGTAGGACCCAAGGTCTATTGAGGTTGGTCGTATAACCCACCAAACTGTTGATAGTTGGGATAATTTTGACCCATCAAAGGTGGTTGTACTTGGTTAATTCCAGCTCAAGGTCCATAAGTAGGTTGATCCCACTGATTGGTAACTCCTCCAGGATAAGGGACATATAAGGGATTATTCTATTGTGCCCTACTAAGGTATTGATTACCAATGTTAGGATGTTGAGGAGGGACCCAAGATGATGTAGGAGGTTTCCAAGCAGAACCAATAGGACTGAGATGAGTATGACAACTAGGACCAATAGTTGGAGGGGGAGGATATGAAATATCATGTAAAATAGGTACATAAGATCCTCTAGATGTTTGGGATGTAAGAGGGACAAATTGACTTCCAAATTTTGGAAAATCTATGGGAGGCATATAAGCTCCTCCCATATGTGAATTTGACAAAGGATTTTGAGATGACTATGGCACTCTTGAAGGAGTGTCAAGTCTAGACACTGTGGGTATAGATGGAGGATTAGATAGAACAACACTAGCAGGAATATTTAAAGACCTACCTAAAATATCACTAGGTAAAAGGTAGGTAAAGGGTCTTCTAGAGTTTGGGGTCAAATCCATAGCTAACATATTCACGGTAGTAGTAGTACCAAACTGATACATGGCTTGACTAAGGGCAGTCTCCCAAAATGGAGTATTAGGGCCAAATATAGGATCCACCCATTCATCAGGCTGAAGTTGATCAAGCTCAACTCTGGAAGGATTTGGGAATACAAAGGATGTGTTATGAGAGGAGGTTTTATCCACTAGTGGTGGTCCTTATAGGTCCATCATGATAGAATTGGGAAGAGGAGATTCAACTATTTCCTCTTCAACTGGAATTCCTTCCAGTTCAGGCATAGAAGCAATACCTTCCTCGAAACTGTTCTCCATGTCTCTTTCCATGGGAGGTTGATTTACAGGATTCAAAGGATTTTCTGGTGATAATACTTGTAACTGAAGAGACCTCCTCCATGGGAAATCAACTAGTTTGCAAAAATCAAACTGATCTCAAAAATACAAACCCTATCTAGTCAAGAAAATCAAATGCTACTCAATCTAAAGAAACAATCAAGACTTGTGATAGGAGTGGTAAACATTCAAGATCCTCACACGATTTTCAAACCACCACAACTTGCAATATACCGCAGGGTGAAAAAGTGAAACACAAAAAGGAGGGTTGGGACTGTACCCTTTCCTGAACACTCGACTACTTGGACGACACATGAGTAGTAATATCCTTGAGTGATGTTCTTAGTGTATTGTAGTGATAGTATGGTCAAAAGGCTATGCTCAGATGGTCTCAAGATACCTAAAAGTGACTCCCTATATACACAAGGTACATGGGAGACAAGGAGCCTTCCGAAAACTATAGTAGTGTTGTCTAATGCAAAACTATTCGAAAGGAGCCTTCTGATATACAACTGAGTACGTGAAGCAGCTTTCTATATACCTCAAGGGTATGTGAAAGGTCATTCTATATACCTCAAGGGTATGTGAAAGGATGTTCTATATACCAGTAGTACATGGAAGAACCACACGATCCTCAGGATGTAGTGTAGGAAAATAATGATAGCTCCTACGCTTAAAGACGCTGGAACATGTCTCTAACCTATCACACCTTTCAATAAATTTTAACCTAAGTCTAGCGCTTTATTTTATCTTTTTGTTGTTAAGTGAATGCATGAGGTGAGTACATAAAAGTAAAACCATGCAAAATGCTTATGCAAATCTTTTCCTTTCACTTTTTGCATAATGCCCTACTTAATGAAAGAGATAGAGGTTCGTTTCCTACTTATCAAAAATGAATAAATCCCAAGTAAAAAAATATGGAACAGTATCTTTAAACCTATTACAAGAACACCATGACTTCAAAACAAGAAATTTGAAAAGGGAAATTACAAGATCTCTTTTCCGAAAGAAACACTATGATGACTACTCAACACACCATATTTCAAACTTCTTAAAAAATAAAACTAAGATGCACACAACAAACTTTTATTTTTGTCTGAGATAAAGAACACCTAATAATCAATCAGAAAGTAAACACTTGAGAGTCGCAAGACCAATCAAGCCTCTACCAACTCATACCTAAGCTTAACCTAGACCTTTGTCTTAATTTTTCAAAAATGGAAATGAAAGAAATATTAAATGTAAACTAATGAATACTAGAAGAAAATCTACTTTCTTTCAATTTGATTAAAAAAAATTCATATATCTAGACCTGCACTTCCTTTTCAGAATTATTCTTCAATCAAAATCCAAACTACAAGAGGCTCATAAGCCAATTCAACCTAGTTCTTGGAGATCTAACCTAGCAAATCCTATTACTCGGTTTCCAGATTTTAATTAAAAAATGAAGCTATCAGAAACAAACCAGAACAATCTCAAAAAACAAAAATATAAATGCCAAGCTTGAGAAATGAATTGGGATAAAAAAAACCTACTTGGAATCGCTGCTCGAATGTAGAGAACAGAGCATTATTGCTCTAGCACCACTTCCTACCAACATGAACAAAGTGGTGGCACCACTATCTATCCAGTGGATTTGTTTAGTGGAAGTGCTTGTTTCCTTTACAGATAGTGCAGTGGTCATGTTACCACCTAATTTTTACTTGTTGGTGTTATCAAGTGAGCCTGGTGAACCGAACAAATATGATTTGTTTGGACTTTAGAAGACCTTCAAACTTGATTCTGGGAAGTGTTTTTTTTATCTACTGCATGTTCATACCCCCTTGGGGGAGGTGTAATAAAATGTTCTAGCATGGTAGTGTTTGTAAAAGACTCGGCATCTTATACTTTATTTGTCAATCTGATCAGCCTAGAGTGTTTTTTCCCTTAGTTATTATTGATTGTTGAATAAACGACTAATAATTTCTGAGTTTTTCACTCAATACCTCTAAAGTTGGGGTGGTCAGCTTGCAATTTAGGCCTATTGAGGTTATTAGAGTTTGTGTGTCAATGTATAAACATGTTAGGAATTATGGTCGAGTCATATGAACATGTGCTAAGTCCCCCTAGGTTTTGTTTTTTATTTTATTTTTAATTTTAATTTTTCCACAAAACTTAGGCTATTTTTTAATAGTCTAATTAGAAAAAATGGTCTTGTAATAAAAGTGGGGTTAAAAGTCAAATTTATCCATGGGGGTGTTCATTTTCTAACTCAGAGCATGTGGTAGACCCTTAAACCCATTTTTCCTAAGTTTTGAGTGATTTTCCCATCACTCAGGTAAGAAAACCCTAAAAATCAAATATTGATTATTTTAATTGATAAATTAATTAAATAATGGAGAAAATCCAAATTCCTAAATTAGTGGGATTTCTCCAATTTGACTGAAATCAGTCTCATCGTCTTTGGATTGACTAGAGCCGACCATGCCTTGATTGGAGGAGTTGATCTGGGTTGAAGAGGGAGTGCACCATAGCATGCATCCTTGGGATTTGCGCCCTCTCTCTTTCCTCCACACATGTGGTCCCATCTAGATGTGGTTTGGTTGATGTTTCAGTTAACAAGTTGATGTGTACGTCCAATCAGCACTTTGATTATCAGTTACACTCAGTTAGACTTATATCAAGCTCAGCTTGACTACTCATGTAGCTGCAGTCCCTCTCTCCTTGGGAATTCCGCCCCCTCTAGGATAGGGTTTCAGTTTTTCTTATAAATAAAGCACAGTTTCCTCATTTCCAAGATAGTTAGAGTTGGATTGAATAGTTATTTCTATTGTAATGTTGCTATATTTTTCATTGTGAATAAAGAAAATATTTGGAGGCTATATGGTGTAAGGCATTCAGTTGGATGAATATTGTTGCTCATGCTTGAGGTAACCTATATTTGGTGCATTTTTATTCATGTTTGATTTGTGAATCTAACCTTGTCAAGATTTCTCCCAATCGAAAGGAAAGACTCTTTAAATAAGTTTATTTCTAGATTCTATTGTTCATATGTATTTAAAGATCAATATCTAGCATTTTCAATAAGTTCATTATCATGTTGCTCTAGTCTTTTTGTATGTATATCATTGGATCTCACAAACCTATTTGCAAGTGTTATGTGTGCTAGTTACAGGTTTCCATGGAGAAGGTCTTGAACAAGTTTATTCCTCATCATATTCACTTTTTCATGCTACATAGTCCAACTGCTTCCACCAGGAGCTCTTCGGTTGATCTTCATGGCTACAAGCTTTCCTTCTTCTCTTTCTCCTCTTAAAATTTAAAATCTACTTGGATACTTGGTTCATAGCTTTGATTTGTTTAGATATATCATATTAGAGTGAAATTTAGCATAGATCTAGCTTCTTAAAGCTTGTAATCTAGATCTTGTTCTTAAAAAAAATTTCATAAGCATTCTAGATCTAGCTCTAGGGAAATCGTCTTTTTTGCATGGCATTTTAAAGAAAATTTGTAGATTGTATGCATTAGATTTCTATTTCATAATTTAAAAGATAAATCCAGCACTCAGTGCACATCATATTGGCTTCTGAAAAGTAAATCCAATATCCCAAGGAAATCTTGCTTTCCTTGGTTCCTTTTTCACCTTTTTTTTAAACTAGTTTTAACTTAGTTGTTTTCGGTTAAAAGTGTGTTGACCCAAAGGTACTTTCAAAGTGATTTTGGGAATATTTAAGTTTAATAATATTGCTGGTTTTTATCAGGTATAAAATAAAATAGGAGGAGGTGTTTTCATAAAAGTGACTTTTGGGCCATCGAGAATCCCCCAAGGGTCTCCCCATTTTCAGAAATCTTTAATTTTTGCACTTTGTAAGCTCTTGGGTTCATTCTGTATAAGAAAAAAGTGGAATTATATCATTTTTATAATATTGTAACTTCTGGTAATAAAAATTAATTTTGAATACACTCTTTCGAGCCCATTCCCCATCCCCCCTGGGGGGATTCCCGTCCTTTTTTCCCTTTTTTGTATTTTCCTTATTTTTTGCTCTACATTAGTTTTATTTATGAAAAATAGTGTACTTTGATTAATTTCATCATATCTTCCATATTATAAAGTCAAAGTAACTTTAATACTTACCCCACGAATCCTGATTGAACCGAAAGGTGAAAGAGGATCGTGGTAGATTTAATTATAGAACCTGTGGTTTGTTTTATTTTTGCTGCTTCATTATTCAATATTAATTTTTGAAATCAATAAATTAAAATCAATCCCCTCCTTTATTCCCCAATTGAGGTCCACTTGGACCGAACGAGGTTCCTGGAGGGTTTTCTTTCTAATAAAAACACATCGATTAAAATTTACTAAAAATTACAAAGAATCTGGTGTGTATGCTCTACGTTTTGGCTACAATTTGTTTGATCAGTCAAGATGTATCAAAAGAAACATGAGTGACTAGATTAATTAGGTTTCACTTTCCCTATTTAACCACCATTAGGCGAAAATCCAACGCCTCGAACAATCCACTTTCCTCATTTTGAAATATTTCCATCAAAATATGATTTAAATCCTCTTGAGCTCTCAGAATTATCTCATTTTCTTTTTTGACCGTTTCCATATCTGTTCTTAGTTCCTTAGATATTTGTAGTAGTTCTGAAGAATTATTAGTTATTTGTTCTTGTATAGTTTCTTTCTTAAAATTATTTCGTTCAGTATAGGGGGACTCCTCATCCACATATTCTTCTAATATTTACATACCTGCAGTTAACTCAAAAAAATTCTCTGAAAGTATAATTCAAAAGAAAAATGAAAAAATCAGTATGTTTGTTTTAAATCTATTGTTCTATTTATGCATGTTGAGCCACGTTCAGGCCTAGTGTCTGAACATTGTGCTCTGATACCACATGTAATAGCCCAAAAATTCGTAAAAATTTAAAAATTTTCATGTAACATAAAATGTCAAGGTTGTCATTGCCACTGAACCATTAACTATTAGCGGATACTCAAACAGTTATAAATAACAAAGAGCATTTCTTTTCTTTGGATCTGTATAAATTATTAGTTTATCTTAATTAAGAAAGTTAAACACAGTAGGTTATGTGTTTTAAAATGTGAGAAAGGAAACCGTTATCTTAAACCGATGCAATTTGTGTCATTATTTTATTTTGTCAAGTAGGACAGAATCTTAGGTGAGATCGGGGCTTACTTAGCTTACAACTAATACAGTGGAATGATGGCTCTTTTACAGGTTCTAAACAAGTAAGCAGTTTGTTCCTGTAAAATTCCAGATCAAGAATGATACTCCACTAGCATAGGATACAATGCTAGTAAATAAAATGTTTGTTTGCAACTTGACCCTGTAAGAGGTAATGTTGGTATTGCTAATGTTATCAAACTGCATAAATATGGTAAACAAAACTGTGAAAGGATGGGTTATGTGCAGTAAAGTTTACCACCAATATGGGATCCAATTAATTCTTCCTTCTGGTATTTTTCAACTATATGCTTATATGTTTCAATTTGAAAACGTTTAAGAACAATTCTACTTCTGTCCATAAGAACATAAGGACCTAACGTTTTTTAAAAGGGGAAGATATGTTGCACGTACTTGTAACCCTAACTACACATTGTTGTGTAGGGGTTGAATTATGGTATAGTTCATATTTATTTGAGTTCTTATAAATCTTTAAAAACTCTCCATTAGTAAACCTTATGAACATGTATTTTACCTAATTCCCTAGTATATAAACCTAGTTTTATATGAACTTTGAATTTACAATGGTTATATATTGTAATTTCTAAAAAGTATTATTATCATAGTAGGTGTTTAGAGGAAAACTTATAACTGCTTATGCTATAGTTACACTATACATAAAACTCTATTGTAAAAGAATCACTTTCCAAAATGCAAGAATTTAATGTTAGGTACTTCTAGGGAGGATTAAATTACCCCTATCAATGATGTCTTACTACTATATAAGTGTAGACATTTGTTTTATACTATGAAGAGCATAGTTAGAATATTATTATTCCAACTTATCTAGTAGAAAGAGCAAGTTTAAAACTGTTTTTATTATCTTATGATTAAAACTAGGAAATCGAAAAACAAGGAAAATAAAATTATTGTTAATATCCACTAATGATAAGGTTTTGACTTTACACCTTCAATGATATGTGTAGATTAGAATCGGGATTTCGAATATAGTTGAAAACCCATGATTGTGAAAATATTTAGGGGACATGTGGTTGATGATTGAGGAATTAGGTTTGTTGAATTTGTAATAACTTAAAACATTTTACAAACCTTAGCATCGCGTTGGTATTGGGTTTCTTTGGTTGAGGGGTGGTCGATCTGGGAGCTCGTGGCTGCCATGGTCACTGTCGAACCTCCAAATAAATATACACACAGGCCTTTATGCTCTCGTGATCTTGTGTAGAAGGAGAGAGTAGATAACTTGCTGTTGTCCAGAGGTATTGTTGACTGTCAGTGAGGTTTGAATGTTGGGACTGGTTTCTCCATCATCTTAAATGGATGTGGGGGTTTGCTTACCATTAGAGGAATTTTGAGGTCTATAATGGGCCTACNAATAATAAAATAATATTTATTAATTTTGGAGGAAAAAAGAAAAAAACTACTTTTTGTGTTCGTATTTTCGACATATCTCCCTATGTTTTTACTCAAATTTCGATCAAGAGAACTCGATGGATGCGGTATTTTATTCCGCACCCAACGAGTACCCACAATGCATACTTTTGACAGACCCAGCTACCCCAAAAATAAGAAATACCTGAACAAACATGATGATGACATCATCATCACATTTTTTCAGGTATTTCTTGTTTTTGGGGTAGCCGGGTCTATCAAAAATATGCAGTGTGCTCTCCTGATTGAAATTTGAGTAAAAACACAAGGATACATGTCAAAAATTCAAACAAAAAAGTAGTTTTGTTTATGACAAATATGTCAATTCAACCATTATGGTTGACTCATTTTATTGGAATTCTATTGGTTCTTGAATTCCAATTCACAAAAACTTATTGTGGGCGTGTTTTCTTATAAGGCCCATTTTAGACCCCAAGTTTCTTCTAATGTGTGCACAATGTGTGAAAGAATTTCTGAAGGAAAGAGTTGAATCTGGTTTTATTTTCTTGTTTCATCTTGTGGTTTTAATCTTACCATATCGTGGCTTGGGGTTTTCTCTTGACCACTGCAAAAGTAAGAAGAAACTCTCCAGCGAGGCTCCAAACTAGTTTGTGGTGCTCCCGAATGAGACTAAGGTAAGCAATATGATTTGTTTTGACTTGTTTGAATGACTATACAATTAAATTTAAATTTTGATGGAACCATGTCTTAACCTCTCTCTTCTTTTTGTTTTTGTTTGCACAGGCTCTTCTTGGTGTCTTGAAGTACTATCAGCTTCATCAATAGAACTTTCTAGGAGGCTTCAAACCAGTAAGCCTCGGTTTCACCTGGGGTTTTCTCTTGCATAAGATGTATGGTGGATTTTTAATGCACTGCAGTGTTTTGTGGATTGTTCGTTTGACAATGTTCTTTAGTGTCTTTGATTGTTCTTTTTAATTTCTTTTTTTAAAACCCCAGTGGTTATTTGTAAAGAGGAACTCAGGATCTCTCGGCTGAGACTTGAGGAGGTGGTTTCAGGATTTTTAAGCCATAATGAACTTATAAAAATAAATTTTGTAACTGGCTTCAAGCCATGACTTTTATTATCAGGCCAAAGAGTTTTTAAAATATGGATTTATAAGGGTTTTTAAGAAAAGATTTTATGGCCGTGATTAAAACAAATCTCGATTTGAGAAGGGCTCTCGTGACTGTGAATAGATAGATGTTTTAAATTAAATTTTGTGAGTTCTGTAAAACTTGAGAAATATTTTTTGAAACGGGCTTTTAAGCCTTGGTAGTTAAATAAAAAAGGCCACAGGCCTATCTATGTCTGTTTAATTGCTTTTAAAATACTTAAGAAGTTTTTCTATAGCTTACAACTGAAATTTATAGTATCGTTGTTTGGTTTATATTTATGTATGAGTTTGTATATTAGTTATTCTTATTATAATTCAGTTTTTTGATGTTTAGGGTTAATTTGATAAGTAATAATCTATTGTTTCTTATTCAAAAGATTATGAATTAATAATCCTTGGTTAAGGATTATTTTAATAGCAAAAATAAAAAAATAATACTATATTAAATTTTGGAAATACGGCTCAGATTGATATTGCAAAAGGAATTATATTTCTTTTCTGAAATCTTATTGAATAATCCTTGCTAGGTTTTAATATTTATAAATTTGAATTTGTTTCTAGTGTGAAAGTGCAAATCTTTTGTAAACCCTAATCATTTCTAATGGTTTGCATCATTAGTACTTTTGTTTTCAGTAAACCTGGTTATAAATTCTCATGAATGACTAAGTAGGTAATTAGATAACCTAAAATACTGTTTACTATGTTAAACCTAATTTAAATATTTTATTGTTCCTATAATACTTGTTTAGGTCTTCTTACTAGATTTATAATTTATAGCTTTACTAGTTTTAGTGTATAAAATATTATACTTAGTATTATGTATTATTTTAAATTTGTTCTTTTATCTTCAATTAATTAATTTTAATACCTTGAGTATATATTACAAATGTAGCTAGGTACTGTAAATAATTATAGAAATCCTATAGAAAGTAATCATTTGCATATGCATTCTAGTTTTTCATGAATCTACTTATCGGAAATAAATATACCCACTATACTAGAGTACTATCTTGCAAGAGGCGTGGAAAAATACAGTTTAGGTAATTTTTCTATCTACCAATTAAATCAATAATATCTATACTGATTTACCCTAATATAGCTAGTTACTAACTTCCACAACATAAATAAATTTTCTTTCTTTATCCTTAACAGCAATATCATAACAATATACTATAATCATGAGAAACTATTAAACTTTTCTAAGGCAGTAAATAAAATAATAACTAAACTTAAACAAGTAGAACCTGTCAAATAGATGAGGTGACAACAGCTTAAGGAGGCTGTTCCTCTCAACCAACTCCTAGAGAAGAACTAGACTACAATTCTCAGGACCCCCAAGCCTGTCTCCTTGTCCTCCTGGTAGAGTACTGGATGAGAGATGTAGTCTTGAGATCCTCTGCAAATCCACTGAGTATTTCGCAGCAACTCATTCCTGCTTACAACAGTAAGAAATTCAACTTAGAATAAGTGCACAAGTTTAGTCTTCAACACTTAACCCCTCAAACTTACTTCAGCTAGTCCCCTCCATCGAATTCACATGTGCACTTCATTCACCCAGAATGGACACAAATCCAGAATGAGCAGCCTCAGTTGCCTTCAATGGGTAGTTTTATTAGCATGACTGGGTCTTTTGGGTCAGTTTTTGCTTAATGAGCCACATGCTCCTATTCCACTTTCTTGGGAATCATGACCACAAATATAGGGAAGTTTCCACTTGCAACATCTAGAAGTAGTTTGAGGATGTTGCCACTTGTCCATATGCTCTCAACCCAGTCTCCTCCACCAAGTGACCAGTAAACACTCATTTAACAGCTTCCCTAAGTTGTTGTCTCATCTTTTATTTATTTATTAATAAAATATTATGCAATACATTAAATTATCCTTCACCCCACTTGGTCATTAATTACAAACTTTAACATAAAATATAACATAATGTTCCTCAATAACATAAAATTGGTTTGCAAATTGGGGCATGTGACATACACACCCCCTTAATTTATAACATTATCTTTGATGTTATTTATTCCTCGTCTTCATAATTTTCTTGAAATAGAATTGGATATGCATCTCGCATATGACTTTCCAATTCCGAGGTGGCTTCTCCTGGACTAAGGTGCTTCCATTGCACCTTCACTTGATCAATGGTGTGATTTTGAAGTGAGATCTCCCTCCTTTCGAGGATACAATCCAGTTCCACCAGAAAATCTCCTTTGGGTTCCACCTGCACATCATTCCAATTAATAACATGAGTAGCATCATGTACATATTTTTTTAATACATAAATATTATGAAAAACATTATGAACTCTTAAGTTTGCCGGTAAAGCTAATTGATATGCTACCTGTCCTATCCTAGACAGTATTTCTAAAGGGACACAATATCGGGGTGCTAACTTAGCACAACAACCTAACCTCAGAGAACTCTTTTTAGGTCTCACCTTAATAAAGACATGTTCACCTACCTACAACTCCTTTGGATTTCGTTTAAGATCTTCTTGACTTTTCTGTCGATCTTGCGTAACTTTCAAGTTGCTTCGTACCTGTTTTACAATTAACTCCATCTCTTTAAATAATTCAGGCCCTAATACCAGCCTGTCCACTGGATTACTCCATGAGATGGGGGTATTGCATTTCCTGCCATACAAAATTTCAAAAGGACTATATCTTGTTGAGGCTTGATAGTGATTATTGTAAGCAAATTCTAGCAGGTGTAAGTAATCTTTCCATTTACCTGGTTGTTCTTTTACATACAATCTTAGCGGATCCTCCAATACCTAATTTACTCTTTCAGTCTATCCGTATGTTTGAGGATGAAAAGATGTGCTGAATTTTAATGTAGTATTTAATCCTTTAAACAAAGACTTCCAAAAGTTGCCCGTAAACTTAGGGTCTCTATCTGAAATTATTACTTTCGATATTCCATGTAACTGAAAAATTTGTTTTAATAAAATATCCGCAATATTTGCAGCTTTATAAGTAGTTTTTACAGGTATAAAATGAGCTTCTTTGCTCAATTTATCAACAACTACCATTATTGAGTCATTTAAGTTTTGATTTCTAGGTAGTCCCATGATAAAATCAAGGCTAATTATCTCCGACTTCCAGTTAGGAATAGGTAATGGCTAAAGTAGCCCAGCTAGATGCTGATGTTCAGTCTTTACTTCCTGACATTCAAAGCACTTAGCAATGTATTCTGCCAATTAATTTTTCATGATTGGCTAGAAATAATCCTTTCTTAGCATGGTTATAGTTTTCTGATAACCTGGATGCCTTGAATAATGCATTTTATGAATTTCGTTTAAAATCAGTGACTTAATATTAGGCACATTAGGTACGTATAGTCTATCTTTATACAATAATAATCCTTTTTCATTCAAGCTATACCTTGTACTTAGAATTTCTATTAAATTTTCTCTTACCTTCGCTTGTAATTTCTGATAATTTTCATCTTGTCCTATTCCATCTTCTAGCTGTTCTTCTAAATATGTTTTATAGTTGTTGATTGTTGCTATAAAATTTAGTTTTGCATTTCTGCTTAATGCATCGGCAACCTTATTTTCTTTTCCTTTAATATGTTGGATTTCAAAATCGTATTCGCTAAGGAAAGATAGTGATCTAGCTTGCACAACATTTAAGTTAGGTTGATCCAACAAATATTTTAACCCTTTATTATCTGTCATTAATATAAACTTCCTTTTGATTAAATCATGACACCATATTTTTAAGGCATGTATGACAATAGCTAACTCTAAGTCATAGGTCGCATAATTTTTCTCATGAATCTTTAGCTTTATAGACTCATAAGAAATGGCGTGTCCTTCCTAAGTTAAAACTCCACCTAAACCGTCATTGCATGCATCAGTACATACTATAAAATATTTATTAGAGTCAACAATTCTTAGAATTGGTGCGGTGGTTAATAACATTTTTAACTTTTTAAAACGGTCTTCACACTTCTGGCTCCACTCAAATGTATTCCCTTTCTTCTGTAAAGAAGTTATGGGATTTATAATTCTTGAAAACCCTTCGATAAATATTCGATAATAGCCAGTAATCCCCATGAATGATCAGACGTCAGTTACGTATTTTGGGACTAGCCATTCCCAATAAATATGACCGCAAACTTATCAAGATATTTATGCATTACATTATTCATCAGACCCATAAAACCAATTGGGGCATTAGTAAGCCCAAATGGCATAATGACAAACTCGTATTGACCATACCGGGTCCTAAAAGTTGTTTTAAAGATGTCTTCGTCTTTGAGTCGGACCTGGTGGTAACCAAATCGTAAATCAATCTTCGAGAATACCGTGTCTCCACGTAACTGATCAAACAGTTCATCTATGCGGGGTAATGGATATCTATTTTTGATAGTAATTTTATTTAAGTGACAGTAATCTATACATAGTCCTAGAGTTCCGTCATTCTTCTTAACAAAAATAACAGGTGCTCCCCAGGGAGACACACTAGGTCTAATATAATTCTTATCGATGAGTTCTTTTAACTACAAATTTAATTCATTTAATTCCATTATATTCATCCGGTACGGGGCTTTTGAGCTGGGCACTTCACCAAGTACCAGCTCAATAGTATATTCCAACTCCCGCTTCGGAGGCAGCCCCGAAATTTCTTCCGAAAATACGTCCGAATACTCCCTTAGGATCAGAATGTCTTCCAATTTTAATTTATCTTTTTTATTAGTATTTTCTTCATTAATTAATTTTACATCAAAGGCTTTACAGCCCTTCCGAACAGCTCTCTTAAGCTGCAAGGCAGAAATCTGTCATATGACTATTTTCCTAGTGATTCCTTTTACATTTATTGTTTCTCCATCGTTATTTATGTAAGTAAAGGTTTTGTTGAAACAGTTCAGGACTACCCTACGCTATTCTAGACAATCCATACCAATTAACATATCATATGAACCTAAAAGTAAAACATTAAGCTTAACAGAGGTTTCAAACTGATCCATTGTTACTGTACAATTCTTAACAAAGCTAATTACCTTTCTCTTTGCACTAGTAGCTGGTTGGACTAACCAAGACTTTGCAAACGTTTCTACTGATAATTTACACCTTTCTACTAAATAAGGAGAAATATAGCTTAAACTAGCTCCTAGGTCGACTAAAATAGATATAGGTATTTGATTTAGCTTACCTTCCACTAAAACTATGGAAGTTTGATAATCCGCTTGCCTGTTCTCCAATGTTGCATTGATCCTGGGCATTGTCCTCGCTAGATCACCGATAGTCATCTCCTCCTGTATTGTGTATATGTTGCTAATGGTCTTCTTCCAATTGGGGCAAACTGATGCATAGTGAGGACCATTACATTCCCAGCATTTTATTGGTTCCTTTCGTTCAAAATTCTTGGTATAGTTACTGTGGTTATTAACAGATTCTTTATTTCTTTGACCATTTGGATTGGTTTGTGAATTACTTCTGTTCCCTTGGAAATTTTTATTGGGAAAATTTCGTGTGTTATTATTCTTAAAATTTCGGTTAGGTACAAAACCTTTCTTCTTCTGTTCAAAATTGATAGTTCTTTTTGCCTTCCAGTTGGTTATACTTTCCTTTTTGCGATTTTGTTCATAACAGAAATTCACCTTTCTCATTGCTTCTTCTAAAGTTTCTGGATTGTCATACTCAATTCTGTCTTTTATATGATAGGGTAAATAGTTGAGAAACCGTTGTACCTTAGGCTTCTTGTCCACAATATACGGCACATACCTGAGTAGACAAAGAAATTTACTATTTAATTCTTTCATATTCATTGTTCCCAGTTTTAGTTCGTAAAATTCCTTAGCCCTCTCCTCATAGTACTGTTCAGACAAAAATTCTTCTTGAAATATTTCTTAAATGTACTCCAATTAATATTTTTCTCCCTAATTCCTTTTACTCTTTTTAGGTCCTGCCACCAAATATCTTCTTTCCCAAGGAGATATGAATAGCCATTCTGGCTTTCATTTGATTAGAGTAATTGTAAATTTGAAAATATTTCTTCATCCCAGATAGCGATGATTCTGCCTCTTCTCCCTTCTCACTTTCACCAGTAAAGGTTGGTGGCTTGATTTTCTTGAATTCTCCAGAGATTTCTTCATAAGGTTTAAATTTTCTCTTCTTGGTATAATGATGATCTTCACTAATATCACTAGTATATTGATAATTCTTTTTATGTGAATCATCATACACCTCAAAAGATGAGCTACTTTTGATTTTAAACGGTTTAGTCTTTTTATCTTTATGTTGATAAGGCATATCTTTCGACTCTATTCATTTAGCTTTTTCCTCATCCTGAAATATTTCCATCAAAATCTGATTTAGCTCCTCCTTAGCTCTCAGAATTCTCTCATTTTCTTTTTTGACCCTTTCCATCTCTGTTCTTAGTTCCTTAACTGTTTGTATTAGTTCAGAAGAATTATTAGTTATTTCTTCTTGTATAGGTTCTTTTTGAAAATTATTTCATTCAGTATATAGGGGGACTCCTCATCCGTATATTCTTCCAATATTTCCATACCTGCAATTAACTCAGAAAAATTCTCTGGAGTATAATTCAAAAGAAAACTAAAAAAAAAATCAGTATGCATGTTTTAAATCTATTGTTCGATTTATGCATGTTGAGCCACGTTCAGGCCTAGTGTCTGAACATTGTGCTCTGATACCACATGTAAGAGCCCAAAAGTTCGTAAAAAGTTAAAATTTTTCATGTAACATAAAATTTCAAGGTTGTCATTGCCACTGAACCATTAACTGTTAGCAGATACTCAAACAGTTATAAATAAAAAAGAGCAATTGTTTTCTTTGGATCTGTATAAATTATTAGTTTATCTTAAGTACTATGTTAAGAAAGTTAAACACAGCAGGTTATGTGTTTTAAAAGGTGAGAAAGGAAACTATATCTTAAACCGATGCTAATTGCATTATTATTTTCTTTTGTCAAGTAGGACAGAATCTTAGGTGAGATCGGAGCTTACTTAGCTTACATCTAATACAATGGAATGATGGTTCTTTTATAGGTTCTAAACAGGTAAGCAGTTTGTTCCAATAAAATTCCAGATCAAGAATGATACTCCACTAGCATAGGATAAAATTCTAGTAAATAAAACGTTTGTTTGCAGCTTGACCCTGTAAGAGGTAATGTTTGTATTGCTAATGTTATCAAACTAAATAAAGATGGTAAAAAAAACTGTGAAAGGATGGTTTATGTGCAGTTAATTTTACCACCATTATGGGATCGAATTAATTCTTCCTTCTTGGATTTTTCAACTATATGCTTATATGTTTCAATTTGAAAATGTTTAAGAACAATTCTACTTTTTTCCATAAGAACAGAAGGACCTAACGTTTTTTTAAAAGGGAAGATATGTTTCACGTACTTGTAACCCTAACTACACATTGTTGTGCAGAGGTTGAATTATGGTATAGTTCATATTTATTTGAGTTCTTATAAATCTTTAAAAACTCTCCATTAGTAAACCTTTTGAACTTGTATTTTACCTAATTCCATAGTATATAAACGTAGTTTTATATGAACTTTGAATTTACAATGGTTATATATTGTAATTTCTAGAAAGTATTATTATCATAGTAGGTGTTTAGAGGAAAACTTATAACTACTTATGCTATAGTTAAACTATACATAAAACTCTATTGTAAAAGAATCACTTTCCAAAATGAAAGAATTTAATGTTAGGTACTTCTAGGGAGGATTAAATTACCCCTATCAATGATGTCTTACTACTATATAAGTGTAGACATTTGTTTTATACTATGAAGAGCATAGTTAGAATATTATTATTCGAACTTGTCTAGTAGAAAGAGCAAGTTTAAAACTATTTTTATTATCCTATGGTTAAAACTAGGAAATCGAAAAACAAAGAAAATAAAATTATTGTTAATATGCATTAATGATAAGGTTTTGACTTTACATCTCCAATGATTTGTGCAGATTAGAATCGGGATTTCGACTATAGTTCAAAACCCATGATTGCGAAAATATTTAGGGGACATGTGGTTGATGATTGAGGAATTAGGTTTGTTGACTTTGTAATAACTTAAACCTTTTCCAAACCCTAACATTGCGTAGGTATTGGGCTTCTTTGGTTGAGGGGTGGTTAAGCTAGGAGCTCATGGCCGCGATGGTCGCTATCGAACGTCCAAAGAACTCGTGAGCTTATGTAGAAAGAGAGAGTAGATAACTTGCTATTGTCTAGAGGTATTGTTGACTGTCAGTGAGGTTTGAATGTTGGGACTGGTTTCACTGTCGTCTTAAATGACTGTGGGGGTTTCCTTACTGTGCACAATGTGTGAAAGACTTTCTGAAAAAAAGAGTTGAATCTGGTTTTATTTGCTTGTTTTCACCTCACAGTTTTAATATTTCCATATCATGGCTTGGGTTTTTCTCTTGACCACTGCAACAGTAAGAAGAAACTCTCCGACGAGGCTCCAAACCAGTTCACGATGATCCCGAATTAGACTAAGGTAAGAAATACAGTTTGTTTTGACTTGTTTGCGTGAGTATACAATTAAATTTAAATTTTGATGGAACCATGTCTTAACCTCTCCCTTCTTTTGGTTCTTGTATGCGCAGGCTCTTCTTGGTGGCTTGAAGTACTATAAGCTTCATCAACAGAACTTTCCAGGAGGCTCCAAACGGGTAAGCCTTAGTTTCACTTGGGGTTTTCTCTTGCACAAGATGTATGGTGGATTTTTAAGGAACTGCAGTGTTTTGTGGATTGTTGGTTCAGCCATGTTCTTTAGTGGCTCTGATTGTTCTTTTTAATTTCTTTTTTTAAAACCCTAGTGGTTATTTGTAAAGAGGAACTCGGGCTCTCTTGGATGAGACTTGAGGAAGTGGTTTCGAGCTTTTTCATCCATAATGAACTTATAAAAATAAATTTTGTAACTGGCCTGAAGCCATGACTTTTACTCTCAGGCCAAAGAGTTGTTAAAATACATATTTATAAGGGTTTTTAAGAGAAGATTTTATGGCCGTGATTAAAACAATTCTCGATTTGAGAAGGGCTCTCACAGACATGAACAAATAGATGTTTTAAATTAAATTTTGTGAAAACTGTAAAACTTGAGAAATAGTTTTTGGAATAGGATTTTAAGCCTTGGCAGTGAAATGAAAAAGGCCGCAGGCCTAACTATGTCTGTTTAAATTGCCTTTAAAATACTTAAGAAGTTTTTCTATAGCTTATAGCTGAAATTTATAGTATCGTTGTTTGGTTTATATTTATGTATTAGTTTGTATATTAGTTATTCTTATTATAATTCAGTTTTTCAATGTTTATGGTTAATTTGATAAGTAAGAATTTATTGTTTCTTATTCAAAATATTATGAATTAATAATCTTTGGTTAAGGATTAATTTAATAGCAAAAATAAAAATAAAAAATACTATATTAAATTTTGGAAATAGGACTTAGATTGATATTGCAAAAGGAATTATATTTCTTTTCTGAAATCTTATGGAATAATCCTTGATAGGTTTTAATATTTATAAATTTGAATTTATTTCTAGTGTGAAAGTGCAGATCTTTTGTAAACCCTAATTATTTATAATGGTTTACAGCGTTAGTACTTTTGTTTTCAGTAAACCTGGTTATAAATTCATGAATGACTAACTAGGTAATTAGATAACCTAAAATATTGTTTACTAAGTTAAAACTAATTTAAATATTTTATTTTTCCTATAATACTTGTTTAGGTTTGCTTACTAGATTTATAATTTATAGCTTTACTAGTTTTACTGTATAAAATATTATAGTTACTATTATGTATTATCTAAAACTTGTTCTTTTATCTTCAATTAATTAATTTTAATACCTTGAGTAGATATTACAAATGCAACTAGGTACTGTAAATAATTACACAAATCCTATAGAAAGTAATCATTTGCATATGCATTGCAGTTTTTGATGAATCTACTTATCGAAAATAAATATACTTGTTGTACTAGAGTACTATCTTAAAAGAGGCATGGAAAAATACAGTTTAGGTAATTTTTCTATCTACCAGTTAACTCAGTAATATCTATACTGATTTACCCTAATATAGCTAGTTACTAACTTCCACAGCATAAATAATTTTTCTTTATTTATCCTTAACAACAATATCATAACAATATACTATAATCATGATAAACTCTTAAACTTTTCTAAAGCAGTAAATAAAATAATAGATGAACTTAAACAGGTAGAACCTGTCAAATAGATGAGGTGACAACAGTTTAAGGAGGATGTTCCTCCGAACCAACTCCTATAGAAGAGCTAGACTGCAATTCTCAGGACCCTCGAGCCTATCTCTTGGTCCTCCTGGTAGAGTACTGGATAAGAGATGTAGTCTTGCGATCCTCTGCAACTCCACTAAGTATTCAGCAGTAACTCAGTCCTACTTACAGTAGTAATAACTTCAGCTTGGAATAGCTACACAATTTTAGTCTTTAGCACTTAATCCCTCAAACTTACTTCAGCTAGTCCCCTCCATTGAATTCACATATGCACTTCATTCACCCAGAATGAACACAAATCCAGAATGAGCAGCCTCAGTTGTATTCAATGGGTAGTTTTATTAGCATGCCTGGGTCTTTTGGGTCAGTTTTTACCTAATGAGCCACATGCTCCTGTTCCACTTTCTTGGGGAATCATGACCACAAATATAGGGAAGTTGCCACCTACAACAACTAGAAGTAGTTTGAGGATGCTGCCAATTGTCCATATGCTCTCAACCCAGTATCCTCCACCAAGTGACTAGTAAAAACTCATTTAACAGCTTCCCTAAGCTGTTATCTCATCAATAAAATATTCTGCAATACATTAAATTATCCTTGACCCTACTTGGTCATTAATTACAAACTTTAACATAATGTTCCTCAATAACATAAAATTGTTTTGCAAATTGGGGCATGTGACATAGACGCCCCCCTAATTTATAACATCATCATCGATGTTATTTATTCCTCATCCTCAGAATTGCATATCCATCCCACATATGACTTTCCAATTCCTAGGTGCCTTCTTCTGGAATAAGGTACTTCCATTGCACCTTCACTTGACCAATGGTGTGATTCTGAAGCAAGATCTCCCTCCTTTCGAGGATACAATCCGGTTCCACCAAAAAATCTCCTTTGGGCTCCACCTACACATCATTCTAGTTAATAACACGAGTAGCATCATGTACGTATTTTTTAATACATAAATATGAAAAGCATTATGAAATCTTAAGTTTGGCGGTAAAGCTAATTGATATGCTACATGTCCTATCTGGGAAATTATTTCAAAAGGGCCACAATATCGAGGTGCTAACTTAGCACAACTACCTAGCCTCAGAGAACTATTTTTAGGTCGCACCTTAATAAAGACATGTTCACCTACCTACAACTCCTTTGGAGTTCATTTAAGATTTTCTTGACTTTTCTGTCGATCTTGCGCAACTTTCAAGTTGCTTTGTACCTGTTTTACAATTAACTCCATCTCTTTAAATAATTCAGGCCCTAATACTAGACTGTCCACTGGATTACTCCATGAGATCGGGGTATTGCATTTCCTGCAATACAAAATTTCAAAAGGACTATATTTTGATGAGGCTTGATAGTGACTATTTTAAGCAAATTATACCAGGTGTAAGTAATCTTCCCATTTACCTGGTTGTTCTTTTACATACATTCTTAGCAGATCCTCCAATACTTGATTCACTCTTTCAGTCTGTCCGTATGTTTGAGGATGAAAAGAGGTGTTGAAGTTTAATGTAGTATTTAATCCTTTAAACAAATACTTCCGAAAGTTTCCCGTAAACTTAGGGTCTCTGTATGAAATTATTACTTTCAGTATTACATGTAACCGAAAAAATTGTTTGAAGAAAATATCCACAATATTTGCAGCTTTATAAGTAGTTTTTACATGTATAAAATGAGTTTATTTGCTCAATTTATCAACAACTACCATTATTGAGTCATTTAAGTTTCGATTTCTGGTTAGTCCCATGATAAAATCAAGGCTAATTATCTCCCACTTCCAGCTAGGAATAGGTAATGGCTAAAGTAGCCCAGGTAGATGCTAATGTTCAGTCTTTACTTGTTGACATTCAAAGCACTTAGCAATGTATTTTGCAAATTCATTTTTCATGTTTGGCTACAAATAATCCTTTCTTAGCATGGTTATAGTTTTCTGATAACCTGTATGCCCTGAATAAGGAGTTTTATGAATTTTTATTACAATCAACAACTTAATCTTAGGCACATTAGGTACGTATAGTCTATCTTTATACAATAATAATCCTTTTTCGTTCAAGCTATACCTTGTACTTAGACTTTCTATTAAATTTTCTCTTACCTTTGCTTGTAATTTCCGATAATTTTCATCTTGTCCTATTCCATCTTCTAGCTGTTCTTCTAAATATGTTTTATAGGTGTCAATTGCTGCTGTTAAATTCATTTTTGGATTTCTGCTTAATGCATCAGCAACCTTATTTTTTTTCCTTTAATATGTTCGATTCCAAAATTGTATTCACTAAGGAAAGCTAGCGATCTAGCTTGCCCGGCATTTAAGGTATGTTGATCCAACAGATATTTTAACCCTTTATTATCTATTATTAATATAAAATTCCTTCTGATTACATGATGACGCCACATTTTTAAGGCATGTATGACAGCATCTAACTCTAAGTCATAGGTCACATAATTGTTCTCATGAATCTTCAGCTTCCTAGACTCATAAGCAATGACATGTCCTTCCTGAGTTAAAACTCCACCTAAACCATCATTGCATGCATCAGTACATACTATAAAATATTTATTAGAGTCATCAATTCTTAGAGTTGGTGCGGTGGTTAATAACATTTTTAACTTTTTAAAACTTTCTTCACACTTCTGAATCCACTCGAATTTATTCCCTTTCTTCTGTAAAGAAGTTATGGGATTTGCAATTCTAAAAAACCCTTCGATAAATCTTTGATAATAGCTAGTAATCCCCATGAATGATCAAATGTCAGTTATGTATTTTGGGACTAGCCATTCCTTGATTGCATTTATTTTTTTGGGGGTCGACAAAAATTTCTTCTTTAGTCACCACATGACCCAGATACTAAATTTTATCCCTAAAGAAGTCACATTTACTAAATTTTTCATAAAGTTGATGTTCTCGTAACTCTTGCAAGACAATTTTTAAATGTTCTTTATGTTATTCTTCAGACTTTGAGTAAATTAAGATGTCATCAATAAATACGACTGCAAACTTATCAAGATATTTATGCATTACATTATTCATCAGACACATAAAAATAGCTGGGGAATTAGTAAGCCCAAATGGCATAATGACAAACTCGTAATGACTATATCGGGTCCTAAAAGCTGTTTTAAAGATGTCTTCATCTTTGATTCAAACCTGGTGGTAACCAGATCTTAAATCAATCTTCGAGAATACCGTTGCTCCACGTAACTGATCAAATAGATCATCTATGCAAGGTAAAGGATATCTATTTTTTATAGTCATTTTATTTAGTTGATGGTAATATATACATAGTCGTAGAGTTCTGTCCTTCTTCTTAACAAAAATAACAGGTGCTCCCCGGGGAGACACACTAGGTCTAATATAATTCTTATCGATGAGTTCTTTTAACTGTGACTTTAATTCATTTAATTCTAGTATATTCATCTGGTACGGGGTTTTTGAGCTGGGCACTTCACCAGGTACCAGCTTAATAGTAAATTCCAACTCCCGCTTCGGAGGCAGCCCCGAAATTTCTTCCGAAAATACATCCGAATACTCCCTTAGGATCATAATGTCTTCCAATTTTAATTTCTATTTTTTATTAGTATTTTCTTCATTAATTACTATTACATCAAAGGCTCTATAGCCCTTCCGAACAATTCTCTTAAGCTGCAAGGCAGAAATCTGTCGTATGGTTTTTCCCCTAGGGATTCCTTTTACATTTACTATTTCTCCATCGTTATTTATGCAAGTAAAGGTTTTATCGAAATAGTTCAGGACTACACTATACTGTTCCATCCAATCCATACCAATTAAAATATCATATGAACCTAAAGGTAAAACATTAAGCTTAACAAAGGTTTCAAATTGATCCATTGTTACTGTACAATTCTTAACAAACCTAATTACCTTTCTCTTTGCACTAGTTGCTAGATGGACTAACCAAGACTTTGCAAACTTTTCTACTGATAACTTACGCCTTTCTACTAAATCAGGAGAAATATAGCTTAAACTAGCTCCTGGGTTGATTAAAATAGATATAGGTATTTGATTTAGCTTACCTTCCACTTCCACCATGGAATTTTGATAATCCGCTTGCATGTTCTCCAATGTTGCATTGATCTTGGGCATTGTCCTCCTATATCATGTATATGTTGCTAACGGTCTTCTTCCGATTGGGGTAAACTGATGCATAATGAGAACCATTACATTCCCAGAATTTTATTGGTTCCTTCCATTCAAAATTCTTGGTATAGTTACTATGGTTATTAACAAATTCTTTATTTCTTTGACCATTTGGATTGGTTTGTGAATTACTTTTGTTCCCTTTGAAATTTTTACTAGGAAAATTTCGTGTGTTATTATTCTTAAAATTTCGGTTAGGTATAAAACCTTTCTTCTTTTGTTCAAAATTATTTGTTCTTTTTTCCTTCTAGTTTGTCATACTTTCCTTTTTGCAATTTTGTTCATAATATAAATTCGCCTTTCTCATTGCTTCTTCTAAAGTTTTTGTATTGTCATACTCAATTCTATCTTTTATATGATAGGGTAAACAGTTGAGAAACCATTGTACCTTAGGCTTTTCGTCCATAATATACGGCACATACCTAAGCAGACTTAGAAATTTACAATTTAATTCTTTCATATTCATTATTCCTAGTTTTAGTTCATAAAATTTCTTAGCCCTCTCCTCATAGTACTGTTCATACAAAAATT
Organism: Pseudotsuga menziesii; assembly: GCA_001517045.1. Classification (NCBI taxonomy): domain Eukaryota; kingdom Viridiplantae; phylum Streptophyta; class Pinopsida; order Pinales; family Pinaceae; genus Pseudotsuga; species Pseudotsuga menziesii. The sequence goes on along the minus strand of LPNX010090109.1, from coordinate 24,093 downwards.
TCTTCTTGAAATATTTCTTAAATGTACTCCAATTAATGTTTTTCTCCCTAATTCCTTTTACTATTTTAGGTCTTGCCACCAAATATCTACTTTCCCAGAGAGATATAAATAGCCATTCTGGCTTTTAGTTGATTAGAGTAATTGTAAATTTGAAAATATTTCTTCATCCTAGACAGCCATGATTCCGCCTCTTCTCCCTTCTCAGTTTCACCATTAAATGTTGGTGGCTTGATTTTCTTGAATTCTCTAGAGATTTATTCATAAGTTTTAAACTTTCTCTTTTTGGTATAATGATTATCTTCACTACTATCACTAGTATATTGATAAAAAAATTTATGTGAATCACCATACACCTCAAAAGATGAGCTATTTTCGATTTTAAACTATTTACTATTTTTATCTTTATGTTGATAAGGCATATATTTCGACTCTATTCATTTATCTTTTTCCTCATTCTGAAATCTTTCCATCAAAATATGATTTAGCTCCTCTTGAGCTCTCAAAATTCTCTCATTTTCTTTTTTGACTGTTTCTATCTCTGTTCTTAGTTCTTTAACTATTTGTAATAGTTCAGAAGAATTATTAGTTATTTCTTATTGTATAGGTTCTTTTTGAAATTATTTCATTCAGTATAGGGAGACTCCTCATCTACATATTCTTCCAATCTTTCCACACCTATAGTTAACTCAAAAAAATTCTCTGGAAGTATAATTCAAAATAAAAATAAAAATAAAATCAGTATGCATGTTGAGCCACGTTCAGGCCTAGTGTTTGAACATTGTGCTCTGATACCACATGTAATAGCCCAAAAATTCATAAAAATTTTAAAATTTTCATGTAACATAAAATGTCAAGGTTGTCATTGCCACTGAACCATTAACTGTTAGAGAATACTCAAATAGTTATAAATAACAAAGAGGATTTATTTCCTTTGGATATGTATAAATTATTAGTTTATCTTAATTACTATGTTAAGAAAGTTAAACACAATAGGTTATGTGTTTTAAAATGTGAGAAAGGAAACTATATCTTAACTGATGCTAATTGTGTTATTATTTTCTTTTGTCAAGTAGGACATAATCTTAGGTGAGATCAGGGCTTACTTAGCTTACAGCTAATACAGTGGAATGATGGTTCTTTTACAGGTTCTAAACAGGTAAGCAGTTTGTTCCAGTAAAATTCCAGATCAAGAATGATACTCCACTAGCATAGGATAAAATGATAGTAAATAAAACATTTGTTTGCAGCTTGACCCTATAAGAGGTAATGTTGGTATTGATAATGCTATCAAACTGCATAAAGATGGTAAAAAATCCTGTGAAAGGATGGTTTATGTGTAGTTAAGTTTACCACCAATATGGGATCAAATTAATTCTTCCTTCTTGTATTTTTCAACTATATGCTTATATGTTTGAATTTGAAAACGTTTAAAAAAAATTCTACTTCTGTCCATAAGAACATAAGGACCTAACATTTTTTAAAAAGGGAAGATATTTTGCACATACTTGTAACCCTAACTACACATTGTTGTGCACAGGTTGAATTATGGTATAATTCATATTTATTTTAGTTCTTATAAATCTTTAAAAACTCTCCATTAGTAAACCTTATGAACATATATTTTACCTAATTCCATAGTATATAAAACCTGTTTTATATGAACTTTCAATTTACAATAGTTATATATTGTAATTTCTAAAAAGTATTATTATCATAGTAGGTGTTTAGAGGAAAACTTATAACTGCTTATGCTATAGTTAAACTATACATAAAACTCTATTGTAAAAGAATCACTTTCCAAAATGCAAGAATTTAATGTTAGGTACTTCTAGGGAGGATTAAATTACCCCTATCAATGATGTCTTACTACTATATAAGTGTAGACATTTGTTTTATACTATGAAGAGCATAGTTATAATATTATTATTCCAACTTGTCTAATAGAAAGAGAAAGTTTAAAACTATTTTTATTATCCTATGGTTAAAGCTAGGAAATCGAGAAAACAAAGAAAATAGAATTATTGTTAATATGCACTAATTATAAGGTTTTGACTTTACACCTCCAATGATTTGTGCATATTAGAATAAAGATTTCGACTATAGTTCAAAACCCATGATTGCAAAAATATTTAGGGGATAGGTGGTTGATGATTGAGGAATAGGTTTGTTGACTTTGTAATAACTTAAAACCTTTTCCAAACCCTAACATCGTGTTGGTATTGGGTTTCTTTTGTTGAGGGGTGGTCGAGCTAGGAGCTCGTGGCCGCCATGCTCGTTGTCAAACCTCCAAAGAAATATACACACAGGCCTTCATTCTCTCCTGAGCTTGTGTAGAAGGAGAGAGTAGATAACTTGTTGTTTTCCAGAGGTATTGTTGACTATCAGTGAGGTTTGAATGTTGGGATTGGTTTTGCCATCGTCTTAAATGACTGTGGGGGTTTTCTTACTGTGCACAATGTGTGAAAGAATTTTTGAAGGAAAGAGTTGAATCTAGTTTTATTGTCTTGTTTCCTCCTTGTGGTTTTAATCTTACCATATCGTGCCTTGGGACTTTCTCTTGACCACTACAACAGTAAGAAGAAACTCTCTGGTGAGGCTCCAAACCAATTCGTGGTGCTCCCAAATGAGACTAAGGTAAGAAATACGATTTGTTTTGACTTGTTTGAATGAGTATACAATTAAATTTAAATTTTGATGGAACCATGTCTTAACCTCTCTCCTCTTTTGGTTTTTGTTTGTGCAGGCTCTTGTTGGTGTCTTGAAGTAATATAATGTTCATCAACAGAACTTTCCAGGAGGCTTCAAACCAATAAGCCTCAGTTTCACTTGGGGTTTTCTCCTACACAATATGTATGATGGATTTTTAAGGAACTACAATGTTTTGTGGATTGTTGGTTTGGTCATGTTCTTTAGTTGCTCTGATTGTTCTTTTTAATTTCTTCTTCTAAAACCCTAGTGCTTATTTGTAAAGGGGAACTAGGGCTCTTTCGGTCAAGACTTGAGAAAGTGGTTTCGAGATTTTTCAGCCATAATGAACTTATAAAAATAAATTTTGTAGCTGGCTTCAAGCCATGAATTTTATTGTCATGCCAAAGAGTTGTTAAAATGTGGATTTATAAGGGTTTTTAAGAGAAGATTTTATGGCCACGATTAAAACAACTCTCGATTTGAGAAGGGATCTCGCAGCCATGAACAGATAGATGTTTTAAATTAAATTTTGTGAGTTCTGTAAAACTTGAGAAATATTTTTTGAAACAGGCTTTTAATCCTTGGCAGTTAAATGAAAAAGGATGCATGCCTAACTATGTCTATTTAAATTTCTTTTAAAATACTTAAGACGTTTTTCTACAACTTATAGCTGAAATTTATAGTATCGTTGTTTGGTTTATATTTATGTATTAGTTTGTATATTAGTTATTCTTATTATAATTTAGCTTTTCGATGTTTAGGGTTAATTTGATAAGAAATAATTTATTGTTTCTTATTCAAAATATTATGAATTAATAATCTTTGGTTAAGGATTATTTTAATAGCAAAAATTAAAAAAAATAATACTATACTAAATTTTGGAAATAGGACCGAGATTGATATTGCAAAATGAATTATATTTCTTTTCTGAAATCTTATGGAATAATCCTTGCTAGGTTTTAATATTTATAAATTTGAATTTATTTCTAGTGTGAAAGTGCAGATCTTTTGTAAACCCTAATTATTGTTAATGGTTTACAGTGTTAGTACTTTTGTTTTCAGTAAACCTGGTTATAAATTCTCATGAATGACTAACTAGGTAATTAGATAACCTAAAATATTGTTTACTAAGCTAAAACTAATTTAAATATTTTATTGTTTGTGTAATACTTGTTTAGGTCTGCTTACCAGATTTATAATTTATAGCTTTACTAGTTTTATTGTATAAAATATTATACTTACTATTATGTATTATCTTAAACTCGTTCTTTTATCTTCAATTAATTAATTTTAATACCTTGAGTAGATATTACAAATGCAGCTACATAATGTAAATAATTACAGAAATACAATAGAAAGTAATCATTTGCATATGCATTCCAGTTTTTTATGAATCTACTTATTGGAAATAAATATACCTATTGTACTAGAGTACTACCTTGCAAGAGGCATGGAAAAATACAGTTTAGGTAATTTTTCTATGTACTAGTTAACTCAGTAATATCTCTACTGATTTACCCTAATACAGCTAGTTATTAACTTCCACAGCATAAATAAATTTTCTTTCTTTATCCTTAACAACCGTATCATAACAATATACTATTATCATTAGAAACTCTTAAACTTTTCTAAAGTAGTAAATAAAATAATAACTGAACTTAAACAGGTAGAACCTGTCAAATAGATGAGGTGACAACAGCTTAAGGAGGTTGTTCCTCCCAACCAACTCTTAGAGAAGAGCTAGACTGCAATTCTCAAGACCCTCGAGCCTGTCTCCTAGTCCTCCTGGTAGAGTACTGGATGAGAAATATAGTCTTGAGATCCTCTGCAACTCCACTAAGTATTCAGCAGTAAATCAGTCCTGATTATAGTAGTAAGAACTTCAGCTTAGAATAGTTGCACAAGTTTAGTCTTCAACACTTAACCCCTCAAACTTACTTCAGCTAGTCCCCTCCATCGAATTCACATGTGCACTTCATTCACCCAGAATGAACACAAATCCAAAATGAGCAGCCTCAGTTGTCTTCAATGTGTAGTTTTATTAGCATGCCTGGGTCTTTTGGGTCAGTTTTTACTTAATGAGCCACCTGCTCTTGTTCCACTTTCTTGGGGAATCATGACCACAAATATAGGGAAGTTTCCACCTACAGTAGTTAAAAGTAGTTTGAGGATGCTGCCACTTGTCCATACGCTCTCAACCTAGTCTCCTCCTCCAAGTGACCAGTAAACACTCATTTAATAGCTTCCCTAAGTTGTTGTCTCATCTTTTATTTATTTATTAATAAAATATTCTGCAATACATTAAATTGTCGTTGACCCCACTGGGTCATTAATCACAAACTTTAACATAAAATATAACATAATGTTCCTCAATAACATAAAATTGTTTTGTAAATTTGGGCATGTGACATACACACCCCCTTAATTTATAACAGCATCCTCAATGTTATTTATTCCTCGTCCTCGGAATTTTCCTAAAATAGAATTGGATATGCATCCCGCAGATGACTTTCCAATTGCAAGGTGGCTTCTTCTGGACTAAGGTGCTTCCACTGCACCTTCATCTACCCAATGGTGTGATTTTGAAGCAAGATCTCCCTCCTTTCGAGGATACAATCTGGTTCCACCAGAAAATATCCTTCAGGATCCACCTGCACATCATTCCAGTTAATAATATGAGTGGCATCATGTACGTATTTTTTTAATATAAAAATATGAAAAACATTGTGAACTCTTAGGTTTGGCGTAAAGCTAACTGATATTCTACATGTCCTATCCTAGTCAGTATTTCAAAAGGGACACAATATCGGGGTGCTAACTTAGCACAACTACCTAACCTCAGAGAACTCTTTTTACGTCTCACCTTAATAAAGACATGTTCACTTACCTAGAACTCCTTTGGAGTTTGTTTAAGATCTGCTTGACTTTTCTGTCAATCTTGCGTAACTTTCAAGTTGCTTTGTACCTGTTTTACAATTAACTCCATCTCTTTAAATAATTCAGGCCCTAATACTAGCCTATCCACTGGATTACTCCATGAGATGGGGGTATTTCATTTCCTGCCATACAAAATTTCAAAAGGACTATATCTTGCTGAGGCTTGATAGTGATTATTGTAAGCAAATTCTACCAAGTCTAAGTAATCTTCCCATTTACCTGGCTATTCTTTTACATACATTGTTAGAAAATCCTCCAATACCTAATTTACTCTTTCAGTATATCCGTATGTTTGAGGATGAAAAGAGGTGCTGAAGTTTAATGTAGTATTTAATCCTTTAAACAAAGACTTCCAAAAGTTGCCCATAAACTTAGGGTCTCTGTCTGAAATTATTACTTTTGGTATGCCATGTAACCGAAAAATTTGTTTTAAGAAAATATCCATAATATTTGCAGCTTTATAAGTAGTTTTTATAGGTATAAAATGAGCTGCTTTGCTCAATTTATCAACAACTACCATTATTGAGTCATTTAATTTTTTATTTCTATGTAGTCCCATGATAAAATCAAGGCTAATTATCTTCGACTTCCAGCTAGGAATAGGTAATGGCTGAAGTAGCCCAGCTAGATGTTGATGTTCAGTCTTTACTTGCTGACATTCAAAGCACTTAGCAATGTATTCTGCCAATTAAATTTTCATTTTTGGCAAGAAATAATCCTTTCTTAGCATGGCTATAGTTTTCTTAGGCACATAATCCTTAGATACATAATCCTTTATAGTCACTTAATCTTAGGCACATAATCCTTTATAGCCTATCTTTATACAACAATAATCCTTTTTCGTTCAAGCTATACCCTGTACTTAGAATTTCTATTAAATTTTCTCTTACCTTTGCTTGTAATTTCCGATAATTTTCATCTTGTCATATTCCATCTTCTAGTTTTTCTTCTAAATATGTTTTATAGGTGCTGTTTGCTGTTGTAAAATTCAGTTTTGCATTTCTTCTTAATGCATCAACAACCTTATTTTCTTTTCCTTTAATGTATTAGATTTCAAAATTGTATTCGCTAAGGAAAGCTAGCAATCTAGCTTTCTTAGCATTTAAGTTAGGTTGATCCAACATATATTTTAACCCTTTATTATTTGTCATTAATATAAACTTCCTTCCTGTTAAATCATGACGCCACATTTTTAAGGCATGTATGCCAACAACTAACTCTAAGTCATAGGTCGCATAATTTTTCTCATGAATCTTCAGCTTCCTAGACTCATAAGCAATGACGTGTCCTTCCTGAGTTAAAACTCCACCTAAACCGTCACTACATGCGTCAGTACATACTATAAAATCTTTATTAGAGTCAACAATTCTTAGAAATGGTGCGGTGGTTAATAACATTTTTAACTTTTTAAAACTGTCTTCACACTTTTGACTCCACTTGAATTTCTTCCTTTTCTTCTGTAAATAAGTTATGGGATTTGCAATTCTTGAAAACCCTTCAATAATAGCCAGTAATCCCCATGAATGATCAGATGTTAGTTACATCTTTTGGGACTAGCCATTCCTCGATTGCCTTTATTTTTTTTAGGGTCGACAGAAATTCCTTCTTTAGTCACCACATGACCTAGATACTGAATTTTATCCTTAAGGAAGTCACATTTACTAAATTTTGCATAAATTTGATGTTCTCGTAACTCTTGCAAGACAATTTTTAAATGTTCTTTATGTTCTTCTTCAGACTTTGAGTAATCTAAGATGTCATCAATAAATATGACCACAAACTTATCAATATATTTATGCATTACATTATTCATCAGACACATAAAAATAGTTGAGGCATTAGTAAGCCCAAATGGCATAACGACAAACTCGTAATGACCATAACGGGTCCTAAAAGTTGTTTTAAATATGTCTTTGTCTTTGATTTGGACCTGGTGGTAACCAGATCGTAAATCAATCTTCAAGAATACCGTTGCTCCACGTAACTGATCAAACCAGTCATCTATGTGGGGTAACGGATATATGTTTTTCATAGTCATTTTATTTAGTTGACGCTAATCTATACATACTCGTAGAGTTTTGACCTTATTCTTAACAAAAATAATAGGTGCTCCCCAAGGAGACACACTAGGTCTAATATAATGCTTATCGATGAGTTCTTTTAACTACCACTTTATTTCATTTAATTCCATTATATTCATTCGGTACAAGGCTTTTGAGCTAGGAACTTCATCAGGTACCAACTCAATAGTAAATTCCAACTCCCGCTTTGGAGGCAGCCCCGAAATTTCTTTCGAAAATACATCTGAATACTCCCTTAGGATCAGAATGTCTTCCAGTTTTAATTTCTCTTTGTTATTAGTATTTTCTCCATTAATTACTGTTACACCAAATGCTTTACAACCCTTCTGAACAACTCTCTTAAGCTGCAAGGCAGAAATCTGTTGTATGGTTTTTTTCCTAGGGATTCCTTTTACATGTACTGTTTCTCCATCTTTATTTATGCAAGTAAAAGTTTTATCAAAACAATTCAGGACTACCCAATGTTGTTCTAGCCAATCCATACCAATTAACATATCATATGAACCTAAAGGTAAAACATTAAACTTAACAGAGGTTTCAAACAGATCCATTGTTATTGTACAATTTTTAACAAAGCTAATTACCTTTCTCTTTGCACCAGTAGCTAGCTGTACTAACCAAGAGTTTGCAAACTTTTCTACTGATAACTTACACCTTTCTACTAAATCTGGAGAAATATAGATTAAACTAGCTCCTGGGTTAATTAAAATAGATATAGGTATTTGATTTAGCTTACCTTCCACTTCCACCATGGGAGATTGATAATCTGCTTGCATGTTCTCCAATACTGCATTGATCCTGGGCATTGTCCTCGCTAGAACACCAACAATCATCTCCTCTTGTATCGTGTATATGTTGCTAATGGTATTCTTTCGATTGGGGCAAACTAATGCATAATGAGGACCATTACATTCCCAACATTTTATTGGTTCCTTTCGTTCAAAATTCTTGGTATAGTTACTATGGTTATTAACAGATTCTTTATTTCTTTGACCATTTGGATTGATTGGTGAATTACTTTTGTTCGCTTGGAAATTTTTACTAGGAAAATTTCGTGTTATTATTCTTAAAATTTCAGTTAGGTACAAAACCTTTCTTCTTATGTTCAAAATTATTAGTTCTTTTTGCCTTCCAGTTTGTCATACTTTCCTTTTTGTGATTATGTTCATAACAGAAATTCACCTTTCTCATTGCTTCTTCTAAAGTTTTCAGATTGTCATACTCAATTCTGTCTTTTATATGATAGGGTAAACAACTGAGAAATTGCTTTACCTTAGGCTTCTCGTTCACAATATACGACACATACCTGAGCAGACTTAGAAATTTACTATTTAATTCTTTCATATTCATTATTCCCAGTTTCAGTTCGTAAAATTCCTTAGCCCTCTCCTCATAATACTGTTTAGACAAAAATTTCTTCTTAAAATATTTCTTAAATGTACTCCAATTAACGTTTTTCTCCCTAATTCCTTTTACTCTTTTTAGGTCTTGCCACCAAATATCTGCTTTCCCGGTGTGATTATAAATCGCTATTCTGGCTTTCAGTTGATTAGAGTAATTATAAATTTGAAAATATTTCATCATCCCAGACAGCCATGATTCTGCCTCTTCTCCCTTCTCAATTTCACCATTAAAGGTTGGTGGCTTGATTTTCTTGAATTCTCCAGAGATTTCTTCATAAGGTTTAAACTTTCTCTTTTTGGTATAATGATGATCTTCACTACTATCACTAGTATATTGATAATTCTTTTTATGTGAATCACCATACACCTCAAAATATGAGCTACTTTCGATTTTAAATTGTTTAGTCTTTTTATCTTTATGTTGATAAGGCATGTCTTTTGAATCTATTCGTTTATATTTTTCCTCATTCTAAAATCTTTCCATCAAAATTTGATTTAGCTCCTCCTGAGCTCTTAGAATTCTTTCATTTTCTTTTTTGACCATTTCCATCTACCTTCTTAGTTCCTTACTTGTTTGTAGTAGTTTAGAAGAATTATTAGTTATTCCTTCTTGTATAGGTTCTTTTTGAAAATTATTTCGTTCAGTATAGGGGGACTCCTCATCCGCATATTCTTCCAATCTTTACATACCTGCAGTTAACTCAGAAAAAATCTCTGAATGTATAATTCAAAATAAAAATTAAAAAATCAGTATGCATGTTTTAAATCTATTGTTCTATTTATGCATGTTGAGCCACATTCAGGCCTAGTCTTTGAACATTGTGCTCTGATACCACATGTAATAGCCCAAAAATTCGTAAAAAATTAAAATTTTTCATGTAACATAAAATGTCAAGGTTGTCATTGCCCTTGAACCATTAACTATTAGAGGATACTCAAACAATTATAAATAACAAAGAGCATTTCTTTTCTTTGGATTTGTATAAATTATTAGTTTATCTTAAGTACTATGTTAAGAAAGTTAAACACAGCAGGTTATGTGTTTTAAAAGGTGAGAAAGGAAACTGTATCTTAAACCGATGCTAATTGTGTCATTATTTTCTTTTGTCAAGTAGGAAAGAATCTTAGGTGAGATCGGGGCTTACTTAGCTTACAGCTAATACAATGGAATGATGGTTCTTTTACAAGTTCTAAATAGGTAAGCAGTTTGTTCCCATAAAATTCCAGATCAAGAATAATACTCCACTAGCATATGATAAAATGTTTGTTTCCAGCTTGACCTTGTAAGAGGTAATGTTGGTATTGCTAATGTTATCAAATTGCATAAAGATGGTAAACAAAACTGTGAAAGGATGGGTTATGTGCAGTTAAGTTTACCACCAATATGGGATGCAATTAATTCTTCCTTCTTGTATTTTTCAACTATATGCTTATATGTTTCAATTTGAAAACGTTTAAGAACAATTCTACTTCTGTCCATAAGAACATAAGGACCTAACGTTTTCTAAAAAGGGAAGACATGTTGCACGTACTTGTAACCCTGACTACACATTTTTGTGCAGAGGTTGAATTACGGTATAGTTCATATTTATTTGAGTTCTTATAAATCTTTAAAAACTCTCCATTAGTAAACCTTCTGAACATGTATTTTACCTAATTCCCTACGTAATTTTTCTATCTACCACTTAACTCAGTAATATCTCTATTGATTTACCCTAATATAGCTAGTTACTAACTTCCACAGTATAAACAAATTTTCTTTCTTTACCCTTAACATCAATATCATAACAATATACTATAATCATGATAAACTCTTAAACTTTTCTAAAGCAGTAAATAAAATAATAACTGAACTTAAACAGGTAGAAACTGTCAAATAGATGAGGTGACAACAACTTAAGGAGGCTGTTCCTCCCAACCAACTCCTCGAGAAGAGCTAGACTGCAATTCTCAAGACCCCCCCGCCTGTCTCTTGGTCCTCTTGGTAGAGTACTGGATGAGAGATGTAGTCTTGAGATCCTTTGCAACTCCACTGAGTATTCAGCAATAACTCAGTCCTGCTTACAGCAGTAAGAACTTCAGCTTAGAATAGCTGCACAAGTCCAGTCTTCAACACTTAACCCCTCAAACTTACTTCAGCTAGTCCCCTCCATCGAATTCACATGTGCACTTCATTCACCTAGAATGAACACAAATCCAGAATGAGCAGCCTCAATTGTCTTCAATGGGTAGTTTTATTAGCATGCCTGGGTCTTTTGGGTCAATTTTTACTTAATGAGCCACCTTCTCCTGTTCCACTTTCTTGGGGAATCATGACCACAAATATAGGGAAGTTTCCACCTGCAATAGCTAGAAGTAGTTTGAGGATGCTGCCACTTGTCCATATGCTCTCAACCCAGTCTCCTCCACCAAGTGACCAGTAAACACTCATTTAACAGCTTCCCTAAGCTGTTGTCTCATCTTTTATTTATTTATTAATAAAATATTCTACAATACATTAAATTATCCTTGACCCCACTTGGTCATTAATTATTGTTGAAGACTCTCCTCATGTCACCATAACTGAAAACATTGAATATTTGAGGTATTCTCAAGTTTGTTGCAATGTTAATATTTTTCCAGAAATCCCTCATGAGGAAACCATTACAGAGATCAACACTTATGAAGAAATTTATGATGTGTTTGATGACACTCCTCTATGTTCATCACTTAGGGGTGAATTTTTGAAAATTTTAACTTCTCATAATATCTTTAAAACCAAAAATTTGAAGGATGATTATTATGAATAAAATGAGGGTAGTTATATCTTAGAATGTGATACCAGCAAGGAAGACACTCTCATATCCAACATAGATGCGAGTGATGACTATTGGAATTTCATAGATAATCCAACTTGTGAAAATATTATTGAGAATCCCATCCATGATATGTCCAGCAAAGGGAGTGTCTATTCAAAAAATTGTGGAAGTCCAATCTACGATACATCCATAGAGGGGAGCGTGGATCTGAATACCTAGGAAGATATTAGTATGGAAAAGGAGCATTCAGAATTTTCACGTGATCATTCAGAGTCATATCATGCAGAGCCGCACAAAATTAACAGTAATGAATACATTACAAAGCAGTGTTGTGAAAATTTAGATGTGATGCAGTCAGTGAAATATCAATCTCAGCCATCTTCTTCACGTGTATAGGTTACTTATGATTTGGAACTACTTGGGTCTTATGCAACGAGTTATCATTTGATAAGCCCTGATGATAATTATGATGATGTAGTTAGTTTGCCTCATCTTGTCGATTGGTATATCAGTCATATCCAGTCATGGATAGAAGCAGCCTGCACGAGCACATACCAGTTTGGGAAGAACTTTAATGACTTTATTCATGCCTATGATTTCCCATCCAACCCACCCATTCCGGATCATCACTTAGGTTTGCATATTCTGAATAAAGTATCCTTACTTTGGCTGGTAACCAAAGATAAGGCAAAAGAAATTTATGTTAATAAAATGCTTAGGTGGTTACATTGGATTTTTTATTACAACTAACATTTTTCTATCAGGCTTAGAGTAGGAAAATAAGCTCGTTAAAAGAGAGTATTTACTTTATGCATTTATGTTTTGTACTTGGCTTTAATAAAACTTTTCTTTCATTAGTTAGGTAGATTTATTTTGTTTAAATAAATCAACTTAATGGTTCATTTGGATTTTATATAAATCTTGTGCTACTGAGGTTTTCTTGTCAAGTTGAGATTTTTTTATAGGGTATATAAAACAGAGATTCTGGTGTTCACGTATCCTCTCCTTTCCCTATGACCAAATTGAGCACACGTCCCGCAGTTGGAGCCATATGTTACCACCTAAGTTGTACTTGGTGGTGTTATCAAGTGAGCCTCGTGAATTGGACAAATATGATTTGTTCGAACTTCAGAATACCTTCAGACTTGCTTCGGGGAAGTGTTTTTTTTTATCTACCACATGTTCATACGCCCTTGGGGGAGTTATAATAAAATGTTCTGGAATGGTAGTGTTTGTAAAAGACTCAGTCTCTTGGAATTTATTTGTCAATCCAATCATCCCAGAGTGTTTTTTCCCTTGGTTATTATTGGTTGTTGAATAAATGACTGATAATTTCTGAGTTTTTCACTTAATACCTGGCAAATTTGGGGTAGTTAGCTTGGCATTTAGGCCTATTGAGGTTATTAGAGTCTACGTGTCAATGTATAAACATGCTAGGAATTATGGTTGAGTCATATGAACATGTGCTAAGTCCCCTTAGCTTTTGTTTTTTTTAATTTTTAATTTTAATTTTTCCACAAAACTTAGGCTATTTTTTAATAGTCTAATTGGAAAATTTGCTCTTGTAATAACAGTGGGGTTAAAAGTCAGATCCAGTCATGGGGGTGCTCATTTTCTAACTCAGAGCACCCAGTAAATCCATAAACCCACTTTTCCTAAGTTTTGAGTGATTTTCCCATCACTCACGTCAGAAAACCCTAAAAATCAAATATTGATTATTTTAATTGATAAATTAATTAAATAATGGAGAAAATCCAAATTCCTAAATCACTGGGATTTGCTCCAATTTGACTAAAATCGGTCTCATCGGCTTTGGATTGACTAGATTTGACCATGCCTTGATTCAAGGAGTTTATCTGGGTTGAAGAGGGAGTGCACCACATCATGCATCCTTGGGATTTGTGCCCTCTCTCTTTCCTCCACATGTGTGAGCTCATCTGGATGTGGTTTGGTTGATTGTTCAGTTAACTGGTTGATGTGTCAATCCAATCAACACTCTAATTGTTAGTTACACTCAGTTAGACTTAGATCAAACTCAGTTAGACTCAGATCAATCTCATATTGACTCCTCATGCAGTTGCAGTCCCTCTCTCCTTAGGAATTCCGCCCTCTCTTGGCTAGGGTTTCAGTTTTTGCTATAAATAAAGAATAGTTTCCTCCTTTCCAAGCTATTTAGAGTTGGAATGAAGAGTTGTTTCTATTGTAATGTTGCTATATTTTTCATTTTGAATAAAGAAAAGCTTTGGAGGCTAGATGGTGTAAGGCATTCAGTTGGATGAATATTGTTGCTCATGCTTGAGGTAACCTGTATTTGGTGCATTTTTATTCTTGTTTGATTTGTGAATCTAACCTTGTTAGGATTGCACCCAATTGAAAGGAAAGAGTCTTTAAATAAGTTTATTTCTATATTCTATTGTTCATATGTATGTAAAGATCAAGATCTAGCATTTTCAATAAGTTTATTATCATGTTGCTCTAGTCTTTTTGTATGTATATCATTGGATCTCACAAATCTCTTTGCAAGTGTTATGTGTGCTAGTTATAGGTTTCCGTGGAGAAGGTATTGAAGAATTTTTTTCCTCATCATCTTCACTTTTTCATGCTACATAGTCTAACTGCTTCCACCTGGAGCTCTTTGGTTGATCTTCACGGCTACAAGCTTGCCTTCTTCTCTTTCACCTCTTAAAATTTAAAATATACTTGGTTACTTGGTTCATATATTTGATTTGTTTATATCTATCATATTAGAGTGAAATTTAACATAGATCTATCTTCTTAAATCTCATAATCTAGATCTTGTTCTTAAAAAAGGTTTCATAAGCATTCTAGATCTAGCTTTAGGGAAATTGTCTTTTTTGTGTGGCATTTTAAAGAAAATTTGTATCTTGCATGCATTAGATTTCTCTTTCATAATTTAAAATATAAATCTAGAAATTAGTGCACATCACATTGGATTCCCAAAATGCAAGTCATTGGTTCCTTTTTCACCTTTTGTTTTTTAACTAGTTTTAACTTAGTTGTTTTCGGTTAAAAGTGTGTTGAACCAAAGGTAATTTCAAAGTGATTTTCGGAATATTTGAGTTTAATAATATTGCTGGGTTTTAACAGGTTTAATAGAAAAGAGGAGGAGGTGATGTCTGAAAAGTGACTTTTGGGCCATCCGAAACCCCCCAAGGTTCTCCCCATTTTCCGAAATCTTTAATTTTTGCACTTTGTAAGCTCTTGGGTTCATTATATATAAGAAACAAGAGGATATCAGTTTTCTGATATTGTAATTTCTGTTAATAAAAATTAATTTTGAATAGGCTCTTTCAATCCCATTCCCCATCGGGGATTCGCGGGTTTTTTTTTCCTTTTTGCATTTTTCTTATTTTTTTCTCTATATTAGTTTTCTTTATAAAAAATAGTGTAATTTGATTACTTTCATCATATATTCCATATTATAAATTCAAAGTAACTTTAATACTTACCCCACGAATCCCGATTGAATCAAAAGGTGAAAGAGGATCGTGGTAGGTTTAATTAGAGAACCTGTGGTTTGTTTTAATTTTGCTGCTTCATTATTCACTGTTAATTTTTGTAAGAAATCAATTAAAATCAACCCTCTCCTTGATTCCCCGATTGAGGTCCACTTGGACCGAAAGAGGTTCCTAGAGGATTTTCTTTCTAATAAAAACACATCGATTAAAATTTACTAAAAATTACAAAGACTGTACAGTGTGTATGCTCTATGTTTTGGCTATGGTTCGTCTGATCAGTGAAGCTACATGAAAAGAAATGTGAGTGACTAGATTAATTAGGTTAAACTTTCCCCAATTAACCACCATTAGGAAAAAATACAATGCCTCGAACAAACCATAAGTGGTCGAAAAATACCCGAAGGAGTGGGAACAACTGGAAAGTGACCTTGAGGCGTCGATCTCTGTTACACCCTAACGGGTGTATTATGAACACAGTCTCCGAGACTCCATCCAGCCCACAAACACCTTGCATGTAGCCGTGAAGGTTTTATTTTTGGACATACTCCAAGTAACCCTCAGGTATATCTGGATTCTCCCCTCGCTGAATTTAATCCACTCATTTTCAGATTAACTTAAAACGTACCAAGAGACAATTGCAAAACATTCACTCCAAGCGCATGCAAGCACATTTAATCATTTTGCAACTCCATTTTAAGGCACTGGTTAGTTTTTTACTTCTTTCTATATATATATTGTGTGTAAGCATTGTGCTTACTTGTGTTTATTTTTCATCTTGTTATTTGTGGTTCTCAATTGTTAATTTCAAACTCCTAAGCAATTTATTCAATTTAATACCATCATAGTAAAGTAATTAGCCTTAGTAACTTAATAGGGTCTACCCCCTTTGGATTTGCTAAGAGTTGAGCCTAAATGAGGGAGTCAAGAACAAGGTGACATCCTTGACTCGAGAATTGCCCCCAAGGACACACCGAGTGGCTTGAAGATTTCTACCATGTCCCCCCTAGGTGTGTGAATGGCAGAAACAAGCCGCTCTTAGTCAACTTCCCAGGTGCAGTGGTGCTTGCAAATTCCAAAACAAGACACAAGGCAAAAAAGAAAATGTTAGCGCTCAATTTACTGGCATCAAATGATAATAAAAAGCAATGAAATAAAGCATATGATGCAGATCTAGACAGATCTAAAGCATATCTAACCAAATTCAAATCAAATCTAACTAAAAAACTAGTAGATATGGTTAATGAAGAAATAGAAGTTTGCAGCAAAGGCAATAACTAAGAACTAATAATTATCAATAGTTCTAACACTATCCCCAATATGGTCGTCATATTTGTTATCAAAAATACTCACCTTCTGTGGATAGAAGTTTTTTCCCTGGCCCGAAATAATCTAAGCTAGAACAAATGAGTAACAACAATGAGAAGCACTTCCCCTAAGATTGATAGATTCTTGGAATGAGATATTTCACCTGTCATACAATGTAATGTACCAGTCTTTTGGAATGTTGGATCTCCACAGATTCACCTACAAGGAGCGCACAACAAGAGCATACAAGATCAAAGCACCAAGTACAATCTATAATCCTATCTTGATGACTAAGGAATTCAACAATGAAACAAATGATCAATACACAATATGATTCATGGGAAAGGAACTTTCATTGCATTAATGGAATAAGAGAGAGAAATTACAACCAAGAGCCTTAGTGTTAAGAAGTCTCTTCTCAAGGAAAACCTTTCCTCCAAGGCTTCAAACTTGTCCACTGAGTTCTCACTCTCCTTGGCTAGAATTGGCCAAAGTTTTGATGTTGTAGAATAATCTTCCTCCCTTAATGCATGGGGGATGATCCTGTATTTATAGCCATGGGAGAATACGGAAGGTTGATATTATCATGGGTGAGGTGGAGGGGAGATCCTAGAAGAATGGATCTCGACCCCAAGTGGTCTAAGAGTCTAGGGATTAGGTTTCCATGAATTTAAAGTTCAATAAGCTTCGTGAAAATTCTCTTTTCAGCTTTAATACTCAAGCACCGCTTTTTGTCAACTAAGACATAGTGCTACTCATAGTGCACCGCTCATTGTATGAAGGCATGAGGTGGTGGAACCACTTTTTATCCATGTAAACAAGTGTTACATATTGGGATAATGCACATTGTCCACAAGGAAAGTGTAGTGATGGATGAAATCACTGATCTTGGCCCAAATTCAACTTCATAACTTGGGGATTTGAGGCAAGTTCTGGTGTTTGGTTCTCATAACATGATGATGGCAAGAAATGTGTGTAACATCATGCTTACTGTAATCCCTTCTCTAGAGTCTAATTTCCCTATATTACCCTTATCCTCAATGAAAAATATTTGAACAATGGAAGCATTATGCTCTCTGATAAATTAATTCTCTTAACCATTTGTCTAACCTATGTATCTTCACCCCATAGGTCTCTTTTATATTTTTCAATTAGGTCCCTTCATTGCAAAATTGAACCTCGATTTAACTCAATGCACACTTTTTTCTTCTACTTTTCTTAATTTGAAGACTTGTTCATACCTTATGGGATCAATGTAGCGACTAGATGAGTGTGGTCATTCCTTTTAGGATGAATATCACAGCTGATATCCATTCTCCATAAGAAAAGTAACAATCAATCTCTAATTAACTGATAGATGGTGTCTTGATGTTCACTGTAATCCTTCGTCATCAAGGGTGTTAAATATTTACCTATAATAGGCCAATTTCAAAATTAACACCCAATATCAGATTGCACCAACAAGTCTCAATAATCAAGGACAACATCTCCGAAATCCACTAGAAATGAGTTGATTGCATTGATAAAATCATAAGAGATTAGAGTCTAAATAATGGAGGTAGATGTCTTCAATAAACACCAAAAATTAATAGATTATGTTGATAAAATGAGAAGAAATTCATATGAGAGGAAATGAACCCATGTTTATATCATTAAGTAGGAAGCAAACTATCATTAATAAGACAATAAAATCAATTGGGTCATTCTTATATAAAACTGATTTATTTACATTATTTAAATATAGAATAATAAATTCATAATTGTAGAACATTTTTGGTGTTGTGACTAGATCTATCCCTATTGCAACAAGATGAATCACTAGAGCCCGTGTCATATACCTTCCCACTTCATCTTCAATGGAGTCCAACTAACCATAATATATCAAATTCAAAAACCATTTCTTAAAATAATCTTCCAAACCTTCTTGATTAAACTAAATACAATTATTCTTTTTAATCTCATTCATACTAATTTTGAAACAAAACACTTCATTTTCTAGTGATATATATGATAAACATGACATAGATTTTATAACTACCAATGCTATCATTAAATAAAAAAGGTCTATAAACAAAGTCACCATTAAATCCATTTAGGCTTCCTCTTCCTTGAAGTCTGCTCCTCCAAAACTGTGCTTGGGCTTTCCTCATCTGAGGAAGTCCCAGTACCAGATGGTCCAACACCCCGAGGACCAGTAACTGAAGATCCTGTGCCTGCCGATGCTGTCAACAGAGGACTCAAACCTGTACCTGTCCCAGACACTATCCCTAAAGAGCCTGTCACCTGAACCACTGAACTAGTAGATGCTGTACCTGTACCCTGTGATCCTGTCCCTCCAGAAACCTGTGGACCTGTAAGCTGTATCGAAGAAGCCTATACCTGCTGAGGTGTGGGAGCTGGTGTCTCTCCCTGCTCTAACTCTCTGGACTTTCGGAAGGCTCTCTCCTCATCAAACTTTAGTTCTCGGCGGACAACAACTTTCTGCGAACAAGGTAAGTAAATCCAATAAGCCTTCGAAGTCTCATCATATCCCACAAAGATACCTCTCTCTGCAATGGGATCAAACTTCGTCCTCTTCTCAGAAGGGACGTGAGAGTAAGTCATCGAGCCAAATATACGAAAGTGGCTCACCTCAGGCTTCTTGCCCGAATACATCTCCTCAGGAGTCTTGCTCCCCACTGCCCTGTGAGGACTCCTGTTCTGCAGATAAACTGCAGTACTACATGCCTCAGCCCAAAGAAAGAAAGGTAATCCCTGATCATGGAGCATCGCTCTGGCTGCCCCCACAATAGACCTGTTCTTCCTCTCAGCTACTCCGTTCTGCTCAGGAGTATAAGAAACTGTCAGCTGTCTCTGTATCCCCTCCTGCATGCAGTAAGCATCGAACTCCTTGGAGGTGAACTCACCCCCATTGTCCGATCTCAACATCCAGATCTTTCTACCTGTCTGCTTCTCCACAAGGGTTTTGAACCCTTGGAAGACTCTCAATACAAGCTCGGACTTCTTGCTCCTCAAGAAGTAGATCCAGGTCTTCCTGGAGTAGTCATCTATGAAGCTGATGTAATACTCAAAGCCTGTCAAAGAACGTGATGGCATGGGACTGCAAATATCAGAATGGATCAAATCAAGCACCTCGGCAGCTCTCGTGTCACTGCTCGAAAAAACAGTCTTGGTGTACTTTCCCAAAGCACACCCTCTGCACACATCCTCCTGCTCAGTGTTGAACTCCGGTAAACCTGTAACCATGCTCCTCAGCAATCTAAGAGTTGGATGATGTAAGTGGGCCATCCTCCGATGCCAAAGCTCACAAAGCTCGCTGCTGCTGCTATGTGCCAAAGCACACTGTGGCTGAAATAATAGCTTGTACATCTTTCCACACCTGACCCCGATGTCCATGGCACTGGACATACCTGTAGCCTTGGGATATACCTGTACTCTCCCATCCGAAAAGCACACCCCAAGACCCCTGTCCTCTATGGTGGAAACTGATACAAGGTTCTTTTTCAGCCCTGGGACATATAACACATCCCGCAGAGTCATGGGACTCATAGACCCCCTCTGAAATGTGATGGTACCCCTACCAACAGCTCTCACAATGGTGTTGTCCCCAAGGACAACCTCCACATCCCTACCTGACTCTGACAACTCTGAGAACACCCCTCGAGCTCCTGTCATGTGGCTCGTGGCTCCACTATCAATGTACCAAGTAGAAGAGGTGGATGGACCCCCCTCATGTCCTGCCAACAAGGAATGCTCACTGTCCTGATCCATATCTATGCTGGTGGCTAAGGTGACTCTCTCTCCCTCCATCTGTCCAGCATAAAGGGAAAACTCCCTCTGAAATGCAATACTAAACTCATCAACCTCTGCTGAGGCTACAGTCTGCTATCCCTGCCCCTTCTTCTTCTTCTTGCTTGGACACTGTGAGGCATAGTGTCCAAACGCCTGACAAGCATAGCACTTGATTTTACTCAAGTCCTTCTTCTGTCCACTCTGCTGTCCCTGCTGCTGCTGCTTGGCCCCACCCTTCTTGGGACCCTTCTTCTTCTTACCCTTGGCTGCCAAAGCCACATCCTCATCATCAGCCCCTCTCTGAGAAGTACTACCCTGTACAAGACCCCTCCTGGTCTCCTCCTGCACAAAGTCATCCCATAGCCTCTCCCAGTCAGGTAGGTTCTCCCTGCCCACTATGGCCTGCACAAAAGCACTCCAGTACTTTGAGGCCCCGTTCACTGCTGTCCACACAAGCTCTGTAGGGGAAACCTTCTCCCCAACTGCTGCAAGTTCATCCCGAACTGCAGAAATCCTAGTAAGGTAAGCTGTGACTCCCTCTCCTCCATTCATCCTGATACTCTTGAGTTTTTCTCTGAGAACCATTTTCCGGTTCTCATTAGAACTCTCATACAAGCTGGTTAGGGCTGTCCACATCTCATGTGCCCTATCCTTTCCTGAAATGTGAGGAATGATGTGATATTTCACGGCATCAAGAATAATTCTCCTGGCTTTGCAGTCCTTCTTATTGAAGGCTGTGAGGGCTGCTGCATCTGTGGATGCAGGAATGGTTATGGGGTTTGCAGTAGTGTTCCTCACTATGTCTGGCCACAACTCATTCTCTTCAAGTAACAACAAAATCCTAGCCTTCCACGGCACAAAATTCCCTGTCCCATCCAGCCTATCCTCCAACCTAAGTCCTGTAGCCATCTCAACAACAACTCAACAAAGTGTTGTTCACTGACAGAAGTAGAATAACAAAAATTTCTGAATGCTGCAAATTACTGTGTGTCTACAAAAATCACTGTTTCTGCCCCCTTTGCTCTGATACCATGTAGAAAAACTGAGTTTTACTGCTTGCTGGTTTAAATGAACAATTTTTGTTTTTCACTTCAGTCGGTTTTGCATAGGCTTGAAGCTACTTAAAATTTTGCCGAACAATTTTAAACACACAGTAAAATCAAATACTAACAGGTTGAAAACAAATAGACAGTCACACCATAAATTTGACTCAGAGATTTTTGGCTAATCAACCTTGGAAAAACCCCCACGGGGAAAACCAGTCAGAGAGAGAGAGATCTTTATTTCTTCAGCAAAATATCAGGCAGAAAAATACAGTACAAAATTTAACTTATCTCCAAAACTATCTAGCAGCCTCGATTTCTATGCATGAACAGCAGCCTGCTGTTCTCGATTTCTGTGCCGAAATGACCCAGAAAAACCAGTCAAGACCGTACTGTACGGCCTGCAATAAATGCAGCCGTACGAACTTGAAACTCATGCCTGAAATAAATGCTTCTGTATTGAAAAACGTGTTGTACCTTTCCTCATTTTCTGTGCTGAAGATTAACCTCGAAAACTGTGCAGTCTGTACCTTGAAAACTGTGCAGTCCGTACACGTTGATTTCTGTGCATTAAATGCAATCCGTACAGTGCATTAAATGCAGACCGTACTCCTCGATTTCTGTGTAGCCGTACCAGCATTAAATGAAGGTAGTACACCTCGATTTCTGTGCATTAAATGCTCCTCGATTTCTGTGCATTGAATCTTCTAGAAAATCATGCCCTTGCTCGACCTCCTTGCTCAGCTCTCTCTTCTTCACTCCCAGCGCTTTCCTCTTCTCCTGAAAATGAAAAGTGAAAAACCTTTTTCCTCCCTCATGCTTTTTGTTTGACCTAAGTGGGCATCTTAATCCAACGGTGGAAAAAGAATCAATCCAATGGATGAGATTGAGTGAGAGTAAAAATCTCTTTTATTTAATTCACATAAATAAAAATTACTCACCCACTTAAATTGATCAAAAAGTGACTTTATGGTTATAAAGTCTCATTAAGTGACATTTAATGTGAGGGTCACCTTTTTCCCTCTTTAAGTGACTTAGGCAAAAGATAAAGTCACCTAGGGAACATCTGCCTAGGTACAAAAACTAACACTGCTTATATAAAAAAGGTTTTGTTACTTTATAGAAATATTAAATAGTAAATTCCTAATGCTAGAATATTGTTTCTGAAATCATGAGAACACACACAAAATATTGCATTTTCATAGAATTCTAACACCCTATGAAGATGTTGTGGTTAAGAAGAAAAAAAGTTGTTTGAACAACAAGATCAATTTGAATATAAGTTTCTCCATAGTTTATTAACAAGAAAAGATGCAATGCATATTGATGCTTCGAAAACTTAGTAATGCAATGGAGACCACTGCTACTGAAGGAGGACTCTTAATTAATGGAAATTAGTAGGTTTTTGCTACATTAGAAGAGAAAAATTTCTCATCGTGTAATATATTTGTTCCATGACTTCACTCTAGTACTCATTGCAACCTACATGTTCTATGCTAACAATGCCAACCTTACACTACATCAACATGTCGTCATGAAAAAGCAACTTTACTAAATGCTTTCTAGATATAAGATCCGTGCAACCATGTCAAATATATTCAATATTGGTTCATCAATCAACACCTAGTCCAACTTAGTAATAATTGAATGTGCCATAACAACTTAATATCACAACTTAGATAAATTGTCAAATAACAAACACGTGATTAAGTTAATTTAGGTCAAACAATGAAATGCACTCAAGGTAACGATCAAAGTTAATCATCATTAGACTCAATCAACCTTAAAACTATTCAAACAACATAATTATCATCCTTATACATCGTGCATCGAGCTAATTCTCAAGGTTGAAAACCTCGATTAGATAGTTGGTCCTGTATATTCTCTTGTATAAGTATGTATGATCATGAGCATTGTAAATCTTCCTTGTCATATATTATCTATATACTGAGAAGATTTTTTTTTGGTTATTTTACATAACAAGATTATGCTCGCACAATCGCCTTCATCGTGCAACTAAAGAACAAAACTACATTACTCCACAATGCGAGAACATCTATTCCAATTTTGCAGTTATGTAATAGTAACAAAAATTCATAGTCCCAACAATCTCAAGTCTATAATTGTGTTTATATCTTGTTGGATTGTTTAGTTTGTGTTATATGGTTTATTACATCTACACATACAAGTTCACATAATCATTAAGAATATTTGAAGGAACAAAATTTTGATAAACTCTTTTACATGCTTATTGGTTAAGTTTACAAATGTGAATTGATTTAGTTCCATGGACATTATAATTGCTTCCACATATAACCCTTGAATTCCCTAAACTTCCATTACACAGATTACACATTCCCACATCAGAATGCTCAACTATGATTTTAGTGTTGTGACTAGTTCTATATCCATTGCAACAAGATCAATCACTAGGTCCCTTGACATCAATATTGCCACTTCATTTTTGATAGAGGGTGTGTGCAAGAAGTTGATGGACCTTTTAGATGCAATGGTAGAATGAAGTCAATCACGCTTGATCCATAAAATAGAAATCATCCCAAGCAATC
>LPNX010090107.1:76067-110990 GCA_001517045.1 Pseudotsuga menziesii | reverse complement strand
TTCCCTTTCTGGAAACCCAGCAAGTCGTCATCGCTCCTGTGAGCAGACTTCACTCAGACAATACCTTTCAGAATGTTCCATGAACAGAGCTCAGTCAAATAAGAATTTTAAGACCTTAGTTATATAGTCAAATAAGACAATACCTTTACCTCAGTCAAATAAGTCTTATTTCCAATGAAAGGTGCATATTAGAGTCACCTGAATTTAGACTGCTAGACCCTATTCAATGTATCCAATGCACCAGATTCAATGCACTGTCACACATATAGGAAGTGGAACATACAAACACGAAAATTTGATGGATCACTGCACCCTCAGTTTGAACCTATGAATGCAAGGTTTCCTTCTGAGTTGGGACTGTTAGTGTACAGTTTAATATACCTGATGCACCATCTAGATTCAATCCATGGCTACACATTTGTCCACATAAATGCAAATAGTTAATGAATAACCAGAACCTTAATTTGTATGTTTGAGTGTAAGAATTTCTTCTAGTATATTTTTATGACAAAAATAGGTTGATATAGTGTGGTTTCTCTTGTATTTTTTAGGTTTTAAACAAATGCAACAAGGATTCAGGAATGGAAACAATTTAAACCTCTGTGGAAAAGAGTTTGCTGGGCTTGCAATCTGTAATGCCAGTTTTCCGTTAATAGGGCTAGAATCTGTTGCCTCATGGGCACCAAATATAACTGCCAAATCTCCCGGAGACTCAACAGTACCTCCAGGCTCCATTGCAGAAGATTCCAAAATCTGCAGATTTGCCAAGATTCCAGAATCTACAACGTTTGGCTAGAGATGTAATTATTGATAAATACTTTTTTTGCAATTGTTTCAATCATCTATTGATGGATTGGATGATAATGAATTGTGGCTGGCAGCACATTGTATCATCTAAAACAGTATCATGGGTACTGATATTGTCTTCAATTGTGTCAATTGATGTATGATGGATTGATAGTCGTTAGTTTGGCTACTTATCATACACTGTCAAGAGTGTTCACTAATACTGTGTTATTACCTTGAATTATCAAAGGCATATATATACTGAAATCTTTGCTTTTACTCTTCTTGATGTTCTTTTCTGTATTTGTGAAGTGTAGGAAATGTCTTCAAATTTGTACCATTTTGGCCAAAATGTCTACTCCTTGAACAAGACTTTTGTTAATGTGAGAAGTTAGAACTATATAAACCGTCATCAAATGTTTGTTTTCCAAGCTGCTTTGACAACCTATGCTAACACAATTATGAACTTTGAAACCACATGGACAACAAATAATTCCATATTATGACTACACATTGGCTTCTTTTCTTCATCAGATATGTTTCTTCCATGCAATGGCATCTTCATTGTATAATGTACTGTTAATTTTCTGATTTTTCAATACATTGTAGTGCTCCATTTTTTTTTGGCTCACTTCAATGTTACACCTTTTTTTCCTTGCTTACCCGCTAACAACTACCTTAACGGCGTATTATTGCACCTTCCTTGGGGCAATTGCTAGTTTAAAACTTGTCGATTCCTTTATGTATCTAGTTGGAGACTTAGGATTTCTTTAGGTAGATATTTAGGTATTTACCTAGGTAAGTTTAGACATAGTATTTGAAGACATGTGAATTGTTAAGTAAAAAATTGTGTCATTATCTTACTTGTATAAACTATTCGTTTTCTTATAGTTTAATAATATATTAAATTTTATGATTGTTAATTTTTTTTGTGATATTCTATGTGGTGGTTCTAGCTTGTTTTTTAAAACTTTTCTAACACGCAATTTTATAATTTTATAGAGTAAATTTATTTTTCAGTAATAAACAAATAATTATGTGTCATTTTTATAAGGCGGTTATGATGTTGCATTTGTTTTTATTTTAAAAAAAATCGTCATTATTATTTTTAAAACAATTTTATATAATTATTAATGTGTTTAAAATAATAGTTGATATGTATTTTTTGAAATGATTTAAGAGAAATTATTGAATGATATACATCATTATAATTGAAACTTTAGTCACTCATGTTATCTTGTATGGATGTGAGGTTTGGGGTTGCAACATCTCTAGAGAATCCTGGAGAAAGATTGAGTAAATCCAGAAGTGTTTTATAACGTATAACCTCAAAATTAAAAGCAATACACCCTACCCTATTCTCCTTATAGAAGTGGATATTTCCCCTATCGAGAGCCTAGCTATGACTAGGCTCATGTTGTACAAGCACAAAATCAATAACATGGGAGACCATAGACTTCCTAAGCTAGCTTTAAATTCCAGCCAAAACCACCTAAGGCTCAAGCGAGGTTGGTATAAAGATACCAGGGCCTGGTTAAACCATTGGGAGATCGACGAAAATGTTGCATTGCAAAATATTAATAACATTAAAAATATTGTTACTTCTAAGTTTAAAGAGAAAATGTGGTGTGAGAAAGATTTAGAGGCTAAAAGAAAATTAAGATATGATAAGGAGGTCATCCACCCTACTCTAGAAGATCAAAAGTATCCCTCTATTTTAACTAGCTCAAAGAAAAAAAATATATAGCCAAGATTAAACGAACTCTCATGAGCTCCATAGTGAAACAGGTCGTTGGGCAGTTCCTAAAACACCATGGGTGGAAAGGATCTGTCATCTATATGAGAATATGAACATTGAGGATGAAAATCACTTCCTCTTAGAGTGCCCTACGTACACCCACATTAGATCTCAGTTGTATAATATTTGTTGCAATACCGACCTTCCTATCCTTTTAACATGTCAAAATTATAGTGAGCTCAGGACACTTCTCTCCAAGCTCTTTGAGCATAGAGATACAATTTTAAAACAAACTGAATAATTTGTTTCTTTAGGTCCAATAGACCAAAGTTTCATCATCATCATCAATTTTTTATATTATTATTTTTAATTCATATATATACATTTAAACTAAGAATGTGAAATTTAATATCAATAAGTTAATGTTATTATTATTTTTGGAAAAATATTTTCTTATAATTATATTCTTTTTTTAACTCAAACGGGTAAATTTTTTTTATTTTTTCAGAAAGAATGCTAGATTGATATGACAAATGCCAATCATCCAATTACAAAATGCTCAAATGGAAGCCTTATTCACCATAATAAGAAGTTACGAGTCCTCTTACAGGTTAAGAAAATAAGAGCCAGAAAGACTAAATACAACAAAATTGATTACAATTAAGGAATAGAATGAAAGCAACTGGATTTGTCGTTGATGCTAAATTGACCTTGTGCCAACTGGCAGGCTTTGTTTTCCATATCATCAGTCGAATTGTTAAGATCCCGGAGGATGTGGAAATATTGAACCCTGTCAAAATCTTTGAGGAGATTCCGAACTCTCTGCAAGATATTATTTAATTCCAGATTGTAAAATTGATTTGCTGAGTTTAATATTTTAATCAGTAGCTCTGAATCGTCGAAGATTTGAATTGTCTTAAAACCAAGCTCCTTAGCTATCTGGAAAGATTTGAGAAGAGCATAGCTTTCAGTCTAATTGTTGGACATGAAGCCAAGGCCCAACTAAATCTAGTTTTTAACAGCTTGTATGAAGAATACACCAGTTCCCTAGCTCCAGAGATGTCGGGGTTTCCTTTAGAAGCACAGTTGAAAAAAATAGAGGCTGAAGGAGAATTAATCCACCACGAATTAAATTCATCACCTGATTTCCTAATACGCCAGGGTGAAGGGCATGTTGGTTGGATACAATCGACCATTGGCACCTGCGCTGGAATAGAGCCAAGCCAATTTGCAATCTCTATTGGCAGCTTGGAGGGGGACTTCATCTTTCCAACCATTTCAGCAAAATGGCACTTGATTTTTTGTGCAACAGTTTGAGGAGTCACAGAGACATTGTTGAATAACAAATTATTTCTAGTAAGCCAAATATTCCACCAACCAACTTTAGGAATTAGCTGCCTGATGTTTACCACGTCTTTATTTGCTCCACCAGAGAATGGACAGCACTAAACCCATTGCTGATAGAGTGAAATTATTTCATTTTGAACAGGAACAGGACAGAGACCGTGAAGGACAATCTCCCACACAGAAATTGAGAAATCACGGGCTATGAGAAGATGTGCAGTTGTTTCCTTGGCTGAGATGCATAAACAACACCTGAATGGACCAAGAAAGCCAAGTTTTTCAAGATTATCTCCTGTCAGAATTTTATTTTGTGTTAGCAGCCATGAGAAAAAATTAATTTTAGGAAGGTACAATGAAGACCAAATCGATTTCCATATAACAGGGGGCAGACAAGAATCGTGGCGGAGCTGTTGAAAAACCAGATAACCATTAGCAGCTGTATATGAGCCTGATTTACCCCAGCCCCATTTATCTTTGGAAGATTTATGCACATGAGCTAGTCCAGTAAGTGCAGAAAGAAAAATATTTTTTTGAAGTATGAGATGTTCAAGGAGCTCGGGGAAGACCCAGTCGACCCAGTTACCATTACAAACCCAAGAGCATAAATCTACCAACCGGAGCAAACCTTTGTTCTTCAGTGAGATCTTTAACTCTTCGAACATAATACTAGAGGAAAGGGGATTATTGCCTAAAATTTTATCCTCCCACAGAAGAATCTTATTCCCGTTACCTGGAATTCTATAGAGATGCTGCTTGAACTCATCAATTCCTTTTCGACATAGAATCCAAATAGATATGCCTGAAGGAGTGAAGGAAGAAGTTAAATTTCTCAGTGGGCTTCCCTTGAGGTATTTCAGCCTAAAAATCTTGCTGATAGGATGATGTTTATCAACATATAGCTGCCAAAGGAATTTTCTTCCCAAAGCCAAGTTAGACAACCCAGGGTCTCGAATTTGCAATCCACCCTCACAAATTGGTTTTTTAAGAGTGTCCTAGCTTACTAAATGCACCTTAGACTGACTACCTTTTCCCCCATTCCATAGGAAGTCTCGCAATATTTTGGAGATCTGAGATGTAATAGATTTAGGGGCAAGAAGCAGGGAAGATTGGAAAATGGGAAGGGCTGAGATGACTACCTTTATCAAAATCGGTTTCTGGGCCTTGGAAAGTCACTGGCCACCCCACGAAGTTGTTTTAGCTTTAATCTTAGCTAATACAGCGAGCCAGAGAGAGGGAGGACTAGAGCCCAGAGTTAGGGGCAGTCCCAAATATTTTATCTTCTCCCACTGATCAAATCTATAAAATCCAAAGATATTTGCAATTCAAATAATTAAAGCATGGTCAACATTCCACCCAAAAAAAACACTTTTATTTTTATTGATCATTGCTCCTGAAATTAGGCAATATTTCTGAACTATGTCATTGAAGGCCCGGGCAATCATAACCGAGGCCCCTTCAAGAAGAAGAGAGTCATCAACAAAAAGGGAATGATTTATTGGGTCCACCCCCTTGGAAATATTAATACCAGGAGTGAATCCTGCTTCCTTTGCTACTGATATTTTTCTACTGAGGGATTCAACCATCAAAATGTATAAAAAAGGAGATAGCGGACATCCTTGGCAAAGGCCTCTTGATGCTTGAAAAAATTCAATTGGTCTACCATTAACTAATGGCGCTATCTAGGGGCTTTCAGTACAAGCTTTAATCAAGTTTACAAACTCTGGATTGAATCCAAAAGAGAGGAGGAATCTATAAAGGAGGGTACCTTTCATGTCAAGCTTAATGAGCATTCCTTTCTCCTTTCTATGGAAGCTTGAGTGGAGGTCTTCTTGAACCTGAATGACATTATCTACTAAATTTCTGCATTTAACAAAACCTCCCTGGAGTGGAGAGATCAGCTTTCCTAACAAAGGCTTGAATCGGTTAGCAAGGAGCTTAGCTAGAATTTTGTAAGAGGCATTGCACAATGAAATGGGTCTAAATCTGTCAAAAGAAGAGGGATTATCTTCCTTAGGGATTAAAGCCAAAAAAATGGAGTTAGTGCACCCTCCAATTTAACTTTTTTTTGGAAGGAAGACACCATGTGGATCAAGTCATTTTTTATAATATGCCAGCAGGATCTATAAAAGTGAAATGAAAATCCATCCGACCCCGGAGCTTTATCAGGCTCCATTACCCAGATGAATTTCAAGACTTCCTGTTCAAAGAATGATTTCAATAAGTTTTTGTTTTCCTCAATGCTGACAAGAGTAGGGATATTAACCAAAAATTCTGTAGACACTTCCTCATCTGAGATCCCACCCTCCTGAAGAAAGAGTTGGAAATGATTTCTAGCAGCTTGCTTTAGATTAGCATTACCTATGATAATATCCCCCTCTGCAGTGGAGATTTCAGAGATGTGATTTCTAGACAATATGGCCCTACATTGTCTGTGAAAGAAAGCTGAATTTTTATCTTCTGCCATCAACCATAGACTCCGAGATTTCAACCTTAATGCTTCCTCTTCTTGTATGAAATCTTGAAAGGAAATGAGTTGAGTAGATCTCTCACAAGAAAGCTAAGAAAGGGTGATATCACTTTCTTCCATTTCAAATTGGAACTCCGCTAACTCATATAATTTTTCTTTTCTATTGCTAGATGGAGTTTTTTGGGGTTGTTTTATCCAATTTTTTAAAGCGATCTTGCTCTTTTTAAGCTTCTTCTCCCAAATGAAACTGGGAGAGTCGACTCTGTAGTGCGACCAAGCAAGATTCATAGTGTCCAAGAACCCTTTGGGACTAAAATGAAAGGATATTGGCCCGAGGTCTTCCTCCTTTTCCAGCGAGAGAGAGATATGATGGTGATCGGAATTGAATTTGGGCAGCATTTTTGAAGTTATGACATTCCCATCCATTAGAGAGTTGTTCACCAAATAAATATCAAGTCGTGTAGCTATGTTGGCTGCCCCTGTTCTATTATTTGACCAAGTGAAGCGTCCTTTCTTTGGTTTAAAATCGATTAGACCCCAAGTCTGAATCAATGCCTCAACCTAGTCTTGAAAATGGTCCTTGCCAACAATTCCTACTTTTTTCTCATTTGGGGCCAATGTTATGTTCAGATCCTCTACTAAAATAACATTTGATGGAGAGTTGGCAGCCAAGAAGTCTGATAATCAATTACAACACTCTTTATTTTCCAATAAATTGACTGGAACATAGAGATTAAACAGAGCTATAGCAGTCCGACTTGGTATATGGAATAGCTCAGTAAATATCCAATGTTGGGAACCAACCAATTTTTAAGATGAAAATTGCCTTCAGACCAAAGAGTAGCGAGACCCCCAGAGGTGCCTCTAGCGATGACTTCCTTGCCAACACTCATTTTACATTTTGAATTACTTAGGAGAAGAAGTAACTCCTCATCAATCTTAGTCTCTTGGAGCAAGAGAATATCAGAGCTAACCATTCTCAATAAATAACCATTCTCAATAAATCTTTGATTGATTCAGCTTTGATAGGATTCCCCAATCCCCGACAGTTCCAAGAGACGAACTGCATTACTTATTCAGGAGAGAGGGAGTTATTACTCCCTTTTGGGACATGTTCCTCTTACTCCTAGCCATTGTCATTTCGATAGTGGGTTGGATTCCCTCCAACTTCAACCTATCCGCCTCTTCTTCTCTAACATCTTTCGAAGTTTTCCTACCTATTTTGGAGGTTTTCTTAATAGAGTCTTCATCTCAAGAGCTTGAGCTATCCACTGGTTTCTTCTTAGTAATTTTTGCGTATGAGGGTGAAGATTTAATACCATTTAGAGAGGTATTTTGTTGTAATTCACAATTTTTGGGAACATCAGTGTAAACAGCCCCAAGCGTAACCATTAGACTTGGTTTTGCTTCATCTTCAAATATCTGCTCTTCTGCATCATGCATTTCACCTTCTTCTAAAATAGCAAATTCTTCAGCTAGAACAACAAATTTATTAGATTTATGTGCATTCCCATCAACTTGAACTCCATTCTTGTCCTTTCCATCTTTTATATTCTTCTAGTTAGGAGGGCCTGATTTCTGAATTTGGGTCCACAGATTATTTTCATTTTCTTGTTCATCTTCTGCTTTTTTCTTGCAATTTCAGGCAAAGTGTCTGTAACCATGACAAAAACAGCACTTGAATGGAATTTGTTCATAATCTAACTCCTGGGTGTGAGACCAATCTGCTACAGTTAGATTAATTGCCTTAGGTAGACCTATTTCAAGGTCAACATTGACACATATTC
Source organism: Pseudotsuga menziesii (assembly GCA_001517045.1). Taxonomy (NCBI): domain Eukaryota; kingdom Viridiplantae; phylum Streptophyta; class Pinopsida; order Pinales; family Pinaceae; genus Pseudotsuga; species Pseudotsuga menziesii. The sequence continues at coordinate 102,868 of LPNX010090107.1, read as the reverse complement.
TTGCACAAGAATACTGATCTTTCCTTACTGCCCTATCAATGTATTTACCCAATTTATTTCCAATGGCTTCAAGGGAATCTGAACTCCAGCAATGCAAAGGAAGATGAGGGAGTCAAACCCAAATAGGCACTGTTGAGGGAACATCTTGAGAACGGTCGAAGTCTGGAGACCATTTGTTCAAATAAAGACCCTGAGGGCCCATTAAGTATGGACCGTTTCAGAAAATGAGGCCTTGATCCACAGCAAAATCAAACACAAATACATAATACCCTCTTCCTACAAAGTGGCTTCTAATTCCTTTAGAAACTAAGGGTCTCCAATTTCTCTGCACCCAACCATCAATGGATTTTGGAGATGGCCAGAGCCCTATAAATTGCGCTATTAACCCACAATCAGCAAGATTCAAAGCCGTTTGACAGGTTTGAACAGGAAGTTCTACTGATGGGATATCTGCTTTCTTAACAATTTTTTGTGAGGGACCTCCCTTTCTCTTCCCACAAGAGGTAATCAATTTCTTGAATGCATCCATATCAAGAGGGAGAGGCAGCGGAGGCTCCTTTCCTGTGTCCATAAGGCACAAGCCAATTCAGCAAGGACGGGACAACCCCAGCAAAAGAAAAAACAAAACCAGCTAGAAAAATGATACAAACCAGAAACCAGTGGGCACCCAAACGCCAATGCTAGTTTTGCAGAAAGCCAACGCACCACGAGTGAGATAGAGAGCCTTGCAATCACACATCCCTACACAGAATCAAGAGCAAGAACAGCCAGTAAGCCAATGAGAGTTGATAACAATCCTCCCTAAGCACAAGAAAGCTAGGCTTCTGCAAGGAGCAAGACGATCACCAGACCAAAGAACCTGTAAAAAAATTCAAATCGATCTTGGAGCAAAAAAACACAGACTCTTATAATTATATTCTTAAGATGTATTAAATAACAACATAAATAATTATCTTTTCTCAATCTAAAATTTATAAAAAAATATAAAACTAATTAAAAAATAACTCGTAACAAAATTCTGATTAGGTTTATAAACCTAAAAAAAACTAATTAAAAATTAAATTGTAACCAAATTCTTATTATAGTTATATATGGAAAAATATAATAAATAAATATATCATCAAAAACTTCACAGTATCATTAATAACCTTTTATTAAAATTATAAAATATTTGAAAATAAGAAGTTTTATTTATTTATATAATATTTATATAATATTAATTTGATATTAATTTCGTTGATAGAAGTTTTTATTTGAGATTTGGGGTGGACAATGGCCTATGCTTTTTCATCTATGGACGAGGATGAGACAAGTGTAGTGTAGAGATTGATTATATGGCAGCCGTTCAAAATTTGAAAAAAACAATTATCAAAAAAAGAATATGAAAAATAAATGGTAACTAGCCGATGAATGGATAATTGGTAGTGATGCATGGATAACTCATAGTTGAATGGATAACCAACTATTCATGGCATATAACTAGAAGAACGTGAGATAAAAAGAAAAAGAAATAAAAAAATAACGGATAGCTGATAAATGGATAACATGAAGAATGTCAGTGATAAACTGTAGCTAGGCATGGATAACTCACAGTTGAATCCGTTTAACTAGAAGAATATGAGGAATAAAAAAATATCTCCAAATTATCTTCCATTCCATAACTATATCTCAACCATTTGATCCCTATCGACGTGATACAACCACAAACTATGTGGGTGTGCTAGTTAATTCATTGTTACATTAATGCGTGTTTTTATTTGAGATTTTGGGGTGGACAAGCATCTATGTTTTTTCTAGATTGCAAGAGCATGTGACAAGTGTGTTGTCCCTATTGATTCTATGGTAGTCGTTCAAAAATCAAAATAAACATTTATATTAAAAAAAAAGAATATAAAACATAATTAGTAGTTGATGCATGGATAACTGGTAGGTGATGAATGGATAACTAGCAGTTTGTGACATATAACTCATTTAATTAGAAGAATGTGAGAACAAGTAACTAATAACTTATTAGTGCTAGGCGATCATCCTCCTTCTTGGAAGCGCAAAACTCAAGCTGGAAGGACCTGTGATCGGTGAGCTCAGGCACTACACATGCTTGGCCATGGTACTCACAATCTGCAAGTCATTGAAATCATGATTGAGTACGAGAACTACTAAGCTTGTGTTTGGAGATCCTGACCCTCTTCCAGGGAATCTTCTTGAATGGATCCACCCCCGAATCTGAGTCTAGAGGAACGTCGGTGAATCTTAGATGAAGCCTTTAAGGCTTTGGTGGCTTCCATACCCCCCCCCACCTCTGTCTTCTCTAAACTCCAGTGACACAAACTTTGTTAAGCGTGCAATCGCTCCTTGAATCCAGATCATGTCAGCAGCTTCAAGGTTGAAAGCCCCAACTTTGAGTGAGAAAGGCCTGATAGGTCAGTATACAGGAATTTGGCCCTAGCCAAAAACTATGGATGTATGGATAAACAAAAATTGGATTCCCTTGATCTCTGGGGGCCTGCAACATTGTTTCTGCAGAAAGGGATTTTTTACCTTCTTGTTCGAAAACAGAGCTGATAGATATTTCATCTTCAGGATAGGACCCTACTTCATGGGTTCGCATGGTTTATATCTAAACCATTGGAGCTTATCTTTTGATCCAGAAAAGGATGTACCTTCAGCGGTTCCAGTTTGGGTTCACCTCCCACATTTCCCCTTGCACTGCTGGAATGATGAAACTCTACAAGCAATACGAAACTCTCTTGGCAATTATATCGACAAAGCAGAACCAAAGGGTCCTTTGTTTTCCTATCCAAGGATCCACGTGGAAGTAGATCTGGAAAAAAAGCCTGCCAGAAGTTGTAAATCTATACATGGACGGATCAGAGCACATGCAAAAGGTAGATTATGAAGAACTTCCTTTCAAGTGCAAGAAGTATCATGAATACGGTCAGCTCAAGAAATCCCAGAAAGAAATCAAGAGGAAGGATGGGAGCAAGAAAAAAGGGGAAGAAGGATGTAAGCATTATGATGGAAAAAAAAAATTCGCTCCAAGAATCTCTTTTAAAAATTTTACATTGAAGGCTTGTTCCAGTTCCTGATTTCCTAGTTCTTCCCTCGTTGGAGGCCGTTTTGAGGCTTCTGGATGCTAGTGTGCAAAGGAAGGAGAGGACTACATCTAGTTTAGAGACGACTAGCTTCCTCTACTAGAGATCGTTCAAGGAGATCTATCGCTGGTGGTTGCTCTACTGATCTATCAAACTCTTGTCTGTGTTGAACCTATGGCTCATCTTTCTTGATCGGCTTGCAATACCTCAGCTGCATTTGTTGCTTCAGCGCTCGGGGTCTTTCTGCATCAATTTTCTAAGAAGGACTGGTTTGTATTTTGGATCTTGCTTTTGTCTGGGAATAGCCCTTCTATTAATTTTTGGCTGGGATATTTTCTCCATCGGATCTTCTTTCCATATCTTCCAGGATTTTGGTCTAAGTTATGGATCCTGGAGAGCCCCCCCCCTCCACTTCCTCCAGATCCCAAAGATTTTAAGTGTCTTATTTCCTCCTATGGGAAGAGGAAGGGATCCCCATTGTCACAGACCTTAATAAAGAAAACTGAAATCCCATATGTTGATCTACCAGTAGACCGTCCTCGTCGGACTACATTGAATCTTGTGGAGCGAGGGCTCATCGGGCAATTTTCAGGCCTTTGGCCCTCCCTAAAGGCCATTGATGGATGGGTCCAGCAAAATTGGAGGCCATTGATCTCTGAAGGTATTCGTAATCACTTTGTTGGTAGAGGGTATTACGTGTTTGTGTTTGATTCAGTCGAAGACAAAGACCTCATATTTCATAATGGACCATATTTTATGGGTCCTCAGGGCCTTTATCTGAATAAATGGACATTGGACTTCGACCCCACTCAGGATGTCCCTTCAGACGTTCTGGTTTGGGTAAGGCCCCTCATATTCCCCTTCATTGTTGGAATTCAGAATCGTTAGAAGCTATTGGAAACACACTCAAAAAGTACATTGACAGGGCAGAGAGGAAACACCAATACTTGTGTGCTCGAATTTTCATGGAAGTTGACTTAGAGATAGGGCTTTCGGAGGCAATTAAGCTAAATGTTGCTAAATGGTCTTATGCTCAGGAGCTAGATTACGAGCAGATCCCTTTCAAATGCCGACATTGCCATGGATATGGCCATTTTGCTAGCAATTGTAAGAAAAAAACAAAGGTAGAAATGGAAAATGAGAAGGCTAATCAATGGACTCAAATACAAAAGTCAACCATCAGCAATCAGGTTAATAAATCGAAAGCCAGAGGAGGTAATGCTGGAAAAGGCAATGAGAAAAAATCCTTAAACCCTCAAGCTACTGGACAGGCTTCTGTCTCCTAAAATCCCTTTTTGGTATTAAGCTCAGCAGAGGATAACTCTTTGTCCTAGAAGAAGGTGAAGTGCAGGCCTCGAAAGATAAAATTGAAGAGGGAGAAGTACATCTAGTCTCTGTGGAAAATTCTGAACCTGTAATTCTAGAAATACCAATGACTGACTCGACATGCAAGAAACACCAATGGCAGACTCAATCATGCAAGACCCTCTTAACTCTCCTGTAGGAGTTACCTCTCCTCCCTCCTATGCGGAAATTTTAAAGAAGAAATCGGTAGAGTCTTCAGGATCCTCGAGAGAAGATGAGCATTTTACCAAAAATGTAGGTAGGAAGTCTCAAAAGGATATTTGAGAAGAAGAAGCCGAGTGATTAAAGATGCAGAAAAGTCAAGTTACATTAGAAATGTCTTATGGCAGAAATAAGAGGAATAGACCCCCAAAGGGAGGACAAACTCCCTCTGCCTCGGGTAAATAATGCAGATCACTTCATCAAACTGTAGGGGCTTGGGGGATCCCAAGAAGGCAGAAGCTGTCAAATATTTGTTGAGAATGGAACGTTCAGGTATCCTCTTAATACAAGAGATAAAGATTGATGAAGATGCGTTGCTTTTATTAAGCAAACATCAGTGGAAAAAGAATTATGGTATGGTTGTCAGTGCAAGGGGCACTTCAGGAGGACTTGCAACATTATGGTATGAGGAAGTTTTTTGTTGAAAGAGTCATATGAATCCCAACATTGGATATTTACATATCTTCAGCATATCACTAGAAATACCTCCTTGGCTCTCTTTAACCTATATGTTCCTGTAAATCTTATTGAAAATAAGGACTGTTGAATTTCTCTGTCATAATTTATTGAAACTCACTCTCCTATCAATATTATTGTGGTCGGGGATCTTAACATTATTCTAGATCCAGTGGAGAAAAAAGGAGGAGTTCGGGGCAAGGACCATTTTCAAGAGCTCGTTGAGAATTTGATTCATGCTTGGGATCTGTTAGATTTCAAACCCAAGAAAGGGCAATTTACTTGGTCTAATAATAGAACAGGGGTTTCCAACATTCTAGCTCATCTAGACAGATTTTTGGTTCAAAGTTCTTTGTTGGCTGAAAACTCTCTAATATCTTCTAAAATTCCACCTAAGTTAACCTTAGACCATCGGCCAATCGCTCTGCTTATCGAAGAGGAGGAAAATATAGGCCCTATCCCATTCATATTTAGTCCTCTCTGGATCGACAGGGATGGATTTTGGGAAACTGTGAGATGTGCCAGGTATCAATTGGTCAATGGCTCTCCCAGTTACGTTTGGGAACAGAAGCTTAAGCCTCTCAAATTTTCATTGAAAAGTTGGATAAAAAAACCTGTTTCGACTCCTTTCAGCCACAGGAAAGAGTATGTACAGGCCTTAGAAGAGATTCAATTCAATATGGAGGAATAGAAAATCACTAAACCTCTACTGGTGAAAGATCATTCTGCACAAATTTATTCCTTCCTCTCTTTTTGCTAGGAAGAAGAACAATTGCGGTTAAAAGCTCGCAGTCTATGGCTGCTTGGTGGGGATAAAAACTCAACTTTTTTTCATAAACAGTGTAGAGCACGAATTTCACATAACCACATATCAGAAATCGTATCTAGTGATGGAGTGGTTAACAAAGGACACTTGAAAATCCAGCAGGCTATTCACTCACATTTTCAGTTGTTGTTCTCAGAAGAAGGCGTCCCTGACTCTGTTGTGAGTGCAGATTTATTATATTTTATTCCTTCTCTAATCTCTGATGAGCTTAATGCAGGTTTAGTCAAATCATTTTCAGAAAAATAAATTGTTGATGTAATATGGGCCATGGAACCAGACAAAGCACCTGGTTCAAATGGCTTTTTCATCCACTTCTACAGAGATTGTTGGCATATTATCAAATCAGACCTTGCCAGAATGATCTCTGCTTTCCTAAAAAAAGATAAAGTTCGAGGAGGAACTAACTCTAATTTCCTGGCTCTAATACATAAGGAGACAAATCCAAAAAAAAATGATAGATTTAGACCAATTTCACCCTGCAATACGTCTTATAAAATTATGGCCAAACTCCTAGCAAATAGACTCAAGCCTTTGTTAGGGATGTTAATCTCTCCTCTCCAGGGGGGATTTGTCAAAGGAAGACACCTTATTGACAATGTCATACAAGTTCAAGAAGTTGTACATTCCAGCTACCAAAGAAAGAAGAAAGGAATGATAATAAAAAATGACATGAAAAACGCATTTGATGGAGTAAATCTCCCTTTCCTCTATCAACTTCTTCATTCATTTGGATTCAGTGGAGAATTTGTTAGTTTGATTAAAGCCTGCACAGACAAGCCATGGATAGCTCCTCTGGTTAATGGGAGACCAACGGATTTCTTCCAAGCCACTAGAGGACTTCACCAAGGGTGCCCTTTGTCAACATTCCTATATATATTGATGGTCGAATCTTTAAGCAGAAATCTCTCTGCTAAAATGGTTGTAGGTACTATTCCAAGCATAAAGGTAGCTAGAGGTGTGGATTCTATCAATCATGCCCTTTTTGCTGATGACTCTCTTCTTCTTGGAGGGGCTTCAGTTATTATTGCTCGAGCTTTTAATGGAGTTCTCCAAAAAAAATTCCAAAGTTCAGGAGGTTTGATCAATAAAAGAAAGAGTGTTGTTTTTGGATGGAATGCTGATCAACAAACAATGCAGCGAATTGCTTTTACATTGGTTTTTCCTGGCTTTGAAAAGTGGGATAATATTAATTACTTGGGCCTCCCGTTAACCTTGGGACCCTGGCCAAAATAGTCTCATGGGGCGGATACTAGCTAACGATGGCTGGTAAGATGGTTCTTATAAAGGAGGTTCTTTCAGCTCTTCCTATATTCCAATCCTCATTGCTCCTAGTACCCAAATCCATCACAACCCAGATTTCCAAACTTCTTCGAGACTTTCTTTGGAATGGAGGCAAAGGTAATCAGAATAAGTTGCATATGGTTGGCTGTGAAACCACTAGAAAACCTATTTCAGAAGGTGGGTTGCAAATTAGAGACCCCAGATTGGATAATCTAGCTCTGGGTGGAAAAATTATTTGGCAAATATTGCAAGAAAAAAAACACCCTCTCAGCAAGATTCTTCGGAGGAAATATCTCAAGGGATGTTCAATAAGAAATTTACAATAAGCTAATACTCTCCCTGGCCCTGCGATATGGAACTTGTGCAGAAAATGCATTGATCATATTCATCATCAGATTTACAGAATCCCTGGTAATGGGATGAAAATATTATTATGGGAATACAACATTTTGGTTAATAAATAAAGGTCTTCTCAAGCTTGCTGATATATGCCTGTGGGATGGTAATGGAAATTGAGTTGGCTAGGTTTTTCCAGAGATTCCAAAGCCACTTCACCAGCAACAAAAATCGTTGATCTCGTCTCTCTCGGGCCTGGCACCTATCCATCGATTATCTAAGGATAAATGGGGTTGGGGTCCTACTGGAAATTACTCAGCATCTCTTGGATTTTTTGCCTTGCAGCCTTCTCAACCTTCATTTTTATCCCCAGCTATTTGGAAGTCCATCTGGTCCTCATATAACCTTCCAAAGGTTATTTTTTTTACATGGCTTCTCTTGCACAATAAGGCATTGACAGGAGATAATCCCTCCAAACGTGGCTTTCATGGCCCATTTAGATGTAGCTTTTGTTTTTCAGCAGCAGAAACAACAGATCACACATTTTTCAACTATGACTTCTCCCAGACGATTTGGAATTTTGTTCTTGATGAATTGACGATGGTTTCTCCTTCTCAATCAACAATCATCCCTTTGTATGCTTCTTGGAATGATCGAATTTATGTTTTGAAGTGGACAAATGCAGAATGTAAAAAACTCTGGCAATCAATCCCCAAATTGATTTGGTGGATATTATCGCTTGCTCGAAATGATTGTATTTTTAATGGTATCTCACCCTCTCCTAAACACGCAACAAGCAAAGTGAAATTGCTGATTTTGGAATTTTCCAGCAAGTCGAAAAACATTTCCACTCTGTCTTCAGATTTTTCCGTTTGGTTGGGAATTTCTCCTACTGCGACTGGGAGAAATGCATTATTTCTTAAACTAATTTTTCCTACTCCCTGGCGTGTCAGGCTTAGTGCTGCTTATTTTCTTATGTGGTGGAAGAGCTCCGGTATTGCTACTATTTTTTTCGATGGCGCGTCCAAAGGTAATCTTGGAATTCTCGATGCCGATGGGGTGGTATTTTCTCCAGACTGTTCAAGCCAAACCTCTTTCAGTTGGGGTCTTGGAACCAGTTCAAATAATCGGGCCGAGAAATATAGCATTCTAAAATCCTGTCAGATTGGAAAAGAAAAGGGATTTCAGTCAATTCGAATTTTTGGGGACTCTAAGATCCTGATCAAAATGATAAATTCTGAAGAACAGTTTATCAACCATTCCTTGAATAAAACTCTGTAGCTTATCCGAAACATTTTGAATGACTTTGAAAGGGCGTCCTCTTTCCATATCTTGTGAGAGTTAAACAATCATGCTGACCTATTGGTGAATAAAGCATGACATCTTCCTCTTGGAAATATCAGTATCAATGAAGAATCAAGTTCATTTCAGCCGCTCCCTTGAGAGTATTTTAGAAATTAGTCCCTCAAATTGGAAAGATCCTCAAGCTTAAAGAGCTTTGTAATTATTTTTTTCTAGATCTATATCTTCTGTTGTTTTTGTAAATGGTTGATTGGTTCTCTTTTTGGCTAATTCATACCCGAGTCTTTTCTTAAAAAAAAAAAAATCTAACCGTTTTAGTTTACAAAAAAATGGGGGGAAGAAAAATGCCTTCATTATCAAGTGAGTTGCATCTAAGAATTAGCAAGGAAAAGCCTAAAGAAGGAAAATAATCCTCTACCAGTAACCAATTCCATATACTGCATATGGAAGAAGGAGAAATCCCACCCTCATAAACAATATCAGCAGAAACAGAAGAAGAAGATATCCATGCATCTACGAGTATTCCTTCCATGTCTCCCAGAAATGAAAGGAATAAAAAAGAATTTGAAGGTTCTACAACACCAGGGGGCTCTTTGGAAGAAATGATAAAACACAGCAAAGTCACACCGCATGGATTGTCCCTAGAACAATCACCTTCAAAAGGATCTCAGGAATTACATGATGTAGCTCTGCAAACCAAACACTAGAGGAAGAAAGTCGCAAAGGTACCATAGAGAACAGGAAGCAGAAAGAGAGTTAGAACTAGGAAGACAAAGAATTCTCGAGAAAACAAAACTTCTCCAGTACCCTAAAAATACAGGAGGGATAAAAATGGATGGTAGATCCCAAGTAGGATCTCAATCATTAAAGAAATAATGAAAATCGTCTCTTGGAACTGCAGGGGTCTGGGAGGCTCAAGCAAAGTAGAATCAATAAAAGATATAATTAAATACAAGAGGCCAGACATACTACTAATCCAAGAGATAAAAATGTTGGACGTGGAGGCTATGACACTTTCATGTCTTTTCTAGAAAAATTGCAAAGGTAAAGCCATAAGCTCAAGAGGAGCATCTAGGGGAATATCCACCATAATTTCAAGTAAAGTTTTGATAAAATCAACTAGAAAAATCCATCATTGAATCTTGATAGAAATCAAGGAAAAGGATGAGTTAAATTCACTATACATCTATAATGTATATGGGCCAATGCATTATTCGGACAAGATAATATTCTGGGAAGATATCGTAAACTAAAATATGATCTGCGAGGAAAAGACCTTATTATTGTTGGGGACTTCAATACCACTAAGTCGCAACCAGAGAAACGTGGTGGAACAAAGGTCATGGATCCATTTGGTGAGAATATGGAGGACTTGACTGCTGATCTGGACTTGCTGGATATTCCTCTGAAGAATGGAAAGTACACCTGGAGCAACATAAGAATTGGAATTGGACATGTATCGGTAAGGTTGGACAGATACCTAGTAAGTTATACCTTCCTACAAAAATATCTCCTCCCAGCCTCTCCTTCTCTCCCCTTAGCAGTCTCTGATCACAAGCCTACCTCTTTGGTTTTATCCCCACCAATAAATCTTGGGGCCATTCCTTTTGGGTTCAATCCAATCTGGTTGCAAGATGGAAAAATTATTGTTTTAATTCAAAAGGCGTGGAACCTTCAATGATTCGGATCGCCCAACTTTATTTGGGAATCAAAACTTAGATCCATGTGATATGCTCTTAAGAGATGGGTCAAAGCAGTTTTTAAAAACCCAAGTCATCACAAAATTAAACTACAAATTGATCTAGCCACTCTACAATCTCGTATGGAATTTGATGAGGTGACTCCAACGTTTTTGAGTCAGGAAAAAGAGTCAAATATGAAAATTTTAAATTTTGCAATGCAAGAGGAAGAGGTTTGGAGACTAAAGTCCAGACAAATGTGGCTAAAAGGAGGAGATAGCAACACGAAGTATTTCCATAAGCGAACCAAGATTCGGAAAAGTTTCAATGCCATTAAGGACTTGAAAGACAAATATGGGAATAAGATAAAAGGGCAGGAAGAAATAAAATAACACGCTTTCATCCACTTTCAAGAGCTTTATTCTGACATCGATGTGACAAATCCAAAAGCACAAGCGAGCCTCCTTCATGGAATACCCTCGCTCATCAACGATATAGAGAAGAGAGAGATTTCAAAACCTATTATGGAATATGAGATAAGAAATGCAATCTGGTCCCTCCATGTTGATAAAGCATATGGACCGAACAGTTTCACCATAAAATTCTACAGAGAAACGTTGGACATTATAAAAGAAGATCTAAAAAGCTGTTAAATTGGACAAGGAAAAAAGACAATATCGGTGGGGAAACTAACTCATCCTTCCTGGCGTTAATTCCAAAGGAAAAGAGCCCTCTATCACTTGATTGATTCAGGCCAATTTCATTATGCAACACCTCATATAAAATCCTTTCAAAAATCTTGGCCACTAGAATGAAAAGCATCATGGGTCACCTCATCTCAGACTCGCAAGGAGGTTTTGCAGCGGGGCATTATATACTTGACAATATTATTATTGTTTAGGAAGCTATCCATTCCAGCATGGAAAGAAAGCAACAAGGTATGGTTATTAAACTGGACATGGTTGATGTATTCAATAGAGTAAATCATTTTTTTTCTTTGAAATCATGTCCAAATTTGGTTTTTCTAAAATATTTGTAAGATGGGTCAAAGCTTGTATCAGCAGTCTGTGGATAGCACCATTAGTAAATGGAAGACCTACTAAGTTCTTCCAAGCAACAAGGGGGCTTCAACAAGGTTTCCCTATGTCCCAATACCTTTACCTCCTGGTGGTTGAATCAATGAGTAGAAAGATTCGACATTTGCAAGAGTCTGATGATTTAAAAGGATTGAAGATAGTTAGAGGATTCAAAGCTGTCAATCATGCGCAGTTTGATGACGACATCATTATTCTCGGGGGTGTGTCTTCTATCATTGTAGAGAGATTCAAGTGTGCTTTATCAACCTTCCTTAAAGCATCTGACAACAAAGTGAATTTAGCCAAGTCAAAAGTTTACGGATGGAACTGCTCCCCTGGAACTTTAGCAAAGATAGCGAGGACCCTCGGATTTGAAGAAATGTAACATGGAATTCCTTCAATTACCTCAGGATCCCAATCTTCAAAGGGAAAAAAAGGGCGGTCAAATGGCAAGGGTTGGTTGACAAGATAAAAAAGAAATCACCTCTTGTGGGATAAGGTGGCTTAATCATGCTGGAAATATTGTCCTCGTTAATTCCATTCTCTCTTCCTACCCCATTTACGCTTGGTCGATATATTTAGCTTGAAAAAAAATAATGAAAGATGTTGCTAGAGAAATCATAAGATTTTTATGGCAAGGAGGCAAATCAGATCATTAAAAAAAAAATCACTTGGTGAATTGGGAAACAGTTTGCAGGCCAAAAATTTGTGGAGGAGCTGGAGTAGAGATCTAAATAGAATGAATTTATCACTTGGAGCCAAAATCCTCTAGAGAATTGTATAAGGAAAAATGCATGGTAAAAGGAGACTCTTCAAAAAAAATATCTGAATGGTAGCAGAAAAGATGCGTGGAAAAGGTTAACCAAGACAAAAAAGGATCTCCAATATGGGATTTATGTAAGAAGGTAGTGTTTATTTTAAATGAGCATCTTTATTGGATACCAAGAAGCGAAAAAAAAAAATTAGGATCCAGAAAGACAACATAGGACCCACTCCCTCTGCCAATTTCCTGCAGGCATTTTCAGATCTAAAGCATCGGATGGACAATTTGAAAAACTATACCTTACACGACCTCCTAGTTTGGTTTGACCACGGAATATGGATCAGTTGGATCGGTCAGGAGATCGAAAATCACCTCAGGCCAAACTACAACTCTCTCCTTTTGATGCTTCATAGGTCATCCCCAGTCCATCACAATCTAAATGATAACAGAGGCTGGTGAAAATCGGGTTTCTACATGGCGAAACAAGGTTATCGAGTAGTAGACGACCTTCATAACAACTGCAACATTGACAAGAAATGGAATAAAATATGGTGCAAGGATAGGCTGCCAAAAATAAACGTATTCTTTTGGACACTTACTCATTGCAAAACATTAACAACTGAGAACATGAGGAAACAAGGTATTGAAGGTCCCTTGAGATGTATTCTCTGCAAAGAATCAGAGGAATCTCTCAAACATCTCTTCATAGAGTGTAAATTTTCCCAAGAGGTATGGCATCAAGCTTATAAAGATCTGCATTTCGATTTGATTCTGCCAACAAATTGGAATGATCTCTTTGCTTGCTGGAAGGACTACTATGACAGATCTCTTTTTAACAAACCTGATTTTGTAAGGGCATGGGAAGCTCTCCCAAAATACATCTGCTGTAAAATATGGACAACAAGAAATAAAGAGATATTCGAGGGAAAAAATAGTCCAGGAAAATTTTTAGTAGCTACGAAGAAACTTTGGGTGGAGGCTTTATCCATGAGGGGAATGCACAACATCAACAAGGAACCATTGACAACAGAAGAATGAGTTTGGGCCTCTGATTTGCTGGTCCTCCCATCCTATATCCCCTGGATCCAACCCACAAAAAAACCAATATCACAGAATTGGCAAATAAGAATGAGCTCTGAAGATTTCAAAAGCTAGTGGAAGAAACTTGGTTGTAGTTCTTTGTTCTTTAACAGAGCCTCGAAAGGAAACCCTTGGCTAGCAAGTGTAGGGGGATTCTACTCCAACTCTGAAGGAAACAAGTTGAAAGAGTACGCTTGGGGAATTGGCAGGAAAACTAATAATGGGGCAGAATGACTGGCATTAATTAAAGGTCTGGAGCTGGCAAGGAATGATGACATTGAGGAATTGGTGGTCTTTGTTGATTTGATTATGGACATAGGGTAAGCAAGGAAACTGACAAAGAATCGTAAGAATCCAACTACCAAGACTCATCATCTCCTAAAATGTATTGTAAATGAATACAAAGCTATCAACTTCCTACATGTGTTAAGAGAAAATAATAAACAAGCAGACACTATGGATAATAAGGGAGTTGGTCTTGATTGTGGCATCTTATTTTGCGATCAAAAGGCCTACAAGAGAAACTAGATACCATAATAGTGTACTTCTCCATTCTCTTACTGCAATGTTTTGCTTTTGTATTTTCCTGCTTGGGCAGTTTGTACGGAGCTACAATACCCATAGAATAGGAAACTATAATGATAAATATAGATTGGTAAAGGACGCACAAGGAGTCATGAAAGTGGTCCTCCTTTGGGAGGAGTCCATGTTTAGATCTCTGTAATATTTGATTTCTCATTTTATATAAAATCTCCTTAACTGTTTCTGTTAAAAAAAAACTTATTAGTGCCACTTAACTTGTGACCATTATTTGTTCAACAACCACAAATTAAGTGGATGTGCTAATAATTATAATTTTTTACTATTGTCCACAAACATAGAACATAGACATATTCATCCCTATCAATCAATCATTTTTAATAATCCATGAATGAAATATTGCCATATACCTCCAAATTTGAACAATTAAAAGTTGTAGCTAATAAAAAAAAATTTCGAATATTACTTATATTTTGTAATAGAATAGATTTCCGTGACAAAGCCTCAATAACCAAATTATTTGATTGACCCTCAGTTGACAAGTCATTTCCACATAAGAAGTCAAAACTTTAAATCCTGGGCCTATTTAGGGTATTTGGTATGGTAGGGTGAAGCCCATTTCGATGGCCCCTGGTTCCTATAAAAAAAGAGTAATTGTTTCCTCCAAATGTTTGGGATATTTGGTGGTGCAATAATGTTTGGGATATTTAATACCCCAGGGTGAAGCCCCTTCGATGGGCCCCTGGTCGTTCCCGATGTTAAAAAAAAAGGATTTTCGTGCCATATACCTCGATGAGAATAAATATCCTTGATTTTATATATGAAGATGGATTATTGTTAAAGATTTTAGTTGATGAAAAATATTAGGCTTTTTATGGTCAGCAAAGTTTAATGAATAAACATCTCCATACTCTACTTAGTGATACTTATCCTCTTCTCATTGAACTATATAAGTCAAATTTGAACAAATCTCTACCCACATAAATATACTTATAAATTATGAGGTGGAATTGAGTAAATTAAATGCTTATAATGGTGTGAACTATACTTGAGTTAGAATTGAGCAATTTTTTTCTAGGTAACATATTTGGGAGAAACATGTTAGACACTTCACCTCATTTTGAAGATGGTACCTAAAATAAACACTAGGTTCTTTAATGTATAAAGCTAAACCAACAACTTGTAATCATATATGACTCATTGAACTTAAAAACAACATAACAAAAAGTAAAATTTAAATCTAAATAAGGAGGATAACTATTTTCTTCACATTTAAACAAATCTCTACACGTGAATATCCATTTTAAAAGGAGTGACGGATGAACTCCTAAATAAAAGTCTTATGTATTAAATAGTAAGTCTTTGATTGGAGTCGCCAAATTTTAGGTTTTGAGAATCGAGGCGACTGAACCTTTGCATCGCGGCTAGGGTTTCATCCTAGCCGCCCCCCTTTCTTTTTTTTTGCAGTGTGGCCTGGGGATTTTGCAGGTTGAGTGGATAAAGACGGAACTTTCTTCCTGGTGCGTTGTAGGTGCCCTTGCATGGTGACCCTTTTTGTCATGGAGGTGGTGACGATTTTGTTGAGAGACGACGAACCTTTTGAGTGGTGGTTCCCTCTCTTCAATGGCATGGTTATGTTTTGATGGGGGTTTTCCATGCTCTGCGATGACGACGGGAGCCATTCCCTGTGGCGTGGTTGCGAGATGGTTTATGGTGGTGTCTGCAGAGTGGAGGGGCCTTTACTGTGTTCCTTGGTGAAAGGATTTTTTCTTCTTCTTGCGGCAGTGTTTTTTCTTGTAGTCGCGTCGTTTTTATGTGGAGGGATGGAGGCCCTCCCATCTCAATGGCAAAGGATCGTATACAACTACTTGTTTACTTTGTCAATGCACGAGTATCTTGCCCCCTTTTGGTGGTATAGATTGTTGTGGGTTTTCTTTGCCCTTTTTTATGCTACTTTGCTCTCTTGAGCAGTTTCTGTATGGGTGTTTTTTTCCCCTTTTTGTAAACTTTGTTATAGGGTGTTACTTGCTGAATTTTTTGGCTTCTAATAGTAAGTTTTGGTGCTTTGCACTTGCTGTAAGGTGGTATGGTCTTTTCTTGGAGGCTGTATGGTTTTCATTGGCAGGGAGCCTGATTCTGGATGCTCAGTCTATTAAGCATTGTTTGTGTTTTTTTGCTGGATATGATACCTAGTATCATAGAAATGTATATCGTTACCTTTGATTCTAATGAATATCAAGGAACTGTTATTTTTCTTCTGAAAAATAGTAATATTGACTCACGCATGAATATCCATTTCAAAAAGAGTGACGGATTAACTCCTAGCTTTTAGACTTCTACTACTGTCTCCTTCTACTAAAAATACAGAAATCTCAATTTTATAAGGTGCGTAACTCTTTCCCGACAAAGGAGGGGAAGGGCAGTTATCGAGCTAAAGGTGGGGCTAAAGAAATAAAAATCGTATGTATTAAATAGTAGTATTAACTATATCTTTTTGTTGAGAGATTACTCATCTTCACTATTAAAATGTTTGAAAAAATGATTTTTCTCAATAGAACATATATGCATGTGATTTAAAATAAACACATTTCGATATTTTAAAACATATTGATTCCTTTATGTATCTGCTTAGATTAGTTTAGTCCTAGTATTTAGTATTTGGAGATATTAGATTTCTTTAGGTAGATACTTAGGTATTTACCTAGGTAAGTTTAGTCATAGTATTTGAAGACATGTGATTTGTTAAGTAAAAAATTGTGTCATGAACTTACTTGTATAACTTATTCGTTTTCTTATAGTTTAATAATATATTCAATTTCAAGATGTTAATTTTTTTGTGATATTCTATGTGGTGGTTGTTGATTGTTTTTTAAAACTTTTCAAACACTATTATATTTTAAAACAATTTTATAGGGCAAATTATTTTTTCAATAATCAAATATTATGTGTCACTCTCATAAGGTGAGATGGTCATGATGTTGCATTTGTGTTTATTTTAAAATTTCTCTTCATTATTATTTCTAAATAATTTTATATAATTTTTTTTTACAGAAATGATTGAGGTTTTTTTTATTATAATATAAAAAAGAGAGATTACAAAATATATATCGGATTGCTCTCAAGATGGGACATCATCCATTACTCTTTGTTCCTCCTTCCCTAGCTTGTAACTATCATGAAAATTTCCTAAACAATGTAAATTACACCTCCTTACAAATTGCCCAAGCAATAATATGCAGAAGTACATTTTTTAAACCACTCAGAGTTAGGGATACAAATATTTTCAAGAGTGTTGTTATCCTTCTCTAAAACTTCACAACTCAAGCCAACCCCTTTATTAGCCATTCTATCCGCATGATGATTTTGGCCTCTCAAGACATGAAGAAAGGTAATTGTTTTAAATTCCTTTCTTAGACATAAGAGGAGGTGATGCATCTTGGAGGATGGACTCTTCCGATTTCTAGTAATACTTCTTGCTTCTCTAATGATAATTCAGGAATCTCCAATGGTGCTCATCTCCTCAATCATGATATATTTGGCTAGCTCCAACCCTTTAATTAAAGTGATCCATTTCGCTCCATTATTCGTTGCTCTCCTGATGCCCCAAGCATATTCTATTTGCTTGTTCCCCTTGGGATCGAAGATTACTCCAATTGCACCTGCTAGACCTAGATTGCCTTTTGAGGCACCGTTAAAAAACAAATAACCGATTCCTATCTTAGCCCACCAATTTTGAACATATGCATTGCTCATCCTTATCTTCCAGCTCGAAAGACTTGGCTTATTTGTGGCATTTGACTAGAAACGAGAAGAAGGATGCCCAAGGAGGTATGCCATCCATGCTCTTTCTTCAACAGTTAAAGGTTCCTTGTTTATGTTTTTCATTCCTCTCGTGGATAAAGAGTCCACCCAAAGGGATTTTGTCGAGCCAGAAACTTTATTAGTGCTTGAGATTATTCTTTCAAATATTTCCTTATTTCTCGTGGTCCAAATTTTCCAGCAAATAAATCTTGGAAGAGCTTCCCATGCTCTAGCAAAGTCTGGTTTTGGTTGAAGGAGCCTTGATAGTAGTCCTTCCAACTAAAAAATAGATCATTCCAGTTGGTTGGCATTGTAATATTCATTTTTAAATCTCTGAGCGCATTACTCCAGACTTCCTGCATGAATTTACATTTAGTGAACACATGCTCCAAGCTTTCCTCCACCTCTTTGCATAGGATGGAGCGAATTGGCCCTATGATCCCTCTCTTCCTAAAACTCTCAGTTGTGAGAGTTTTGCGGTGTGCAAAGATCCAGAAAAATACGTTGATCTTTGGAAGGCCATCTCTGCGACATATCTTATTCCATTGTGGTTATTCACATACATGTTCTTATTCTTATAAACCATTCGGTATCCATCCTTCACAGTGTAAAAACCGTTCTTCTCCCAACCGCATCTATCCTTTAAATTTTTGTGACCTGGTGCATGCCCATGTAACAATGTGAGAAGAGCTTTTTAGTCGACTTGCAGATGCACTGGGAGCTCCAACCTCTTCTACTCAATCCATCTCCCACTGCTTTCCCAGTCTGATAAATCGTGGAGAGTGTTGATGCCACTACCATCGATCCATGTCTTCAATTCATTTAATTCTTTGCATAAGTTAGCATGTGAATTCTTACCAATCTTATCATGCCAGAAATTTTTTTTTCCCATTTCTAGCTTCCCAATACAAGTTCTCTTGGATGATGAATGTTGATTTTTTGCATAGCTCCCAAATTGGAGACCCGACTCTTCTCAATTTCATATTCTCAACGTAGCTTCTTCTGCCATCGGCCGTGTATTTTTTTTGCAGCTCTTGTTTCCACCATGTGTTATCTCCAGAAATTATTCTCCATAAAAAATTTGCACCAAGAGCTACGATCGTGGCTTGTGGATCTCTTACTCCTACTCCACCATAATGGTTTGGGATGCACATGGTTTCCTAGCTTATTAGATTATTTTTTTTTGTGCTAGTGGCCTTTCCTCCTTGCCAGAGGAATTTTCGAATCTCTTTATTGATTTCCTGTACAATTTGATAAGGAGCAAAAGATATTTTAGCTAACATATATCGGATAGGCAGAGAGGATGACTTTTATAAGCACTAATTTTCCTGCTGGGTTGAGCCATCTAGTTCCCCAAGAATTTTATTTTATTTTGTCAATCAAACCGTGCCAATCTGCCTTCTTTTTTCCTTTGAATATGGGGATTCCCAAATAATTGAATGAATTATAGTCTATAAGTTCCTCGAAACCCAAGATTCTTGATATCCTTTCCATGTTTCCAAGTAGGCAGTTCCAACTATAAGTTTTTAAATTAGCAGCGTATATCTTACCATCCGATGCTTTGAGGAAGGTGGAGAGAAATTTATTGAACCTTTCTTCTATGACCATGGAAGCATCCCCAAGTAAAATTGTGTCATCGACAAATTATGCATGATTTGCATATCTGACTCCCCTTGCAATTTTCAGACCTCTGAGATCCCTACTATCATGTTGTTGTTGTAGCTTTCTGCTCATAGAGTCCATGACCAGATTGCAGAGATATGGAGAATGAGGGTAGCCTTGTCAGAATCCCCTGGAGACTTGGAAGAACTTGGTTGGCCTACCATTTACCAGCAGAGAAATCCAGGGACTTCTAACGCAAGTTTTAATCCATCTAATGAACCTTATAGAAAAACCAAACTTTGACATGATTTCGAACAAAAAGAAGTGATTTACTCTATCAAAAGTGTTAGCCATATCGGGCTTTATATCCATACCTTGATGCTTGTGTTCCATGTTGGAGTGCATTGCTTCCTGGACAATAATGATGTTGTCTAGTATTTGACGCCCAACAACAAATCCTCCCTATGTATCTGAAATTAGTCTTCCCATGATTTTATTCATTCTTGTGGCGAGGATTTTTCACAGGATTTTGAAAGAGGTATTAAAAAGAGAGATACGCCTGAAATAGTCTATTGTCATGGGGTTTTTTTCTTTTGGAATTAAGGTGAGGAAGGAAGAATTGGTGCCCTCCCCCCCAACCTTGTCCTTTTTCCTTGTCCAATTTAGCATTTTTTTTAGATATTCCTTTATGATCTCCCAAGTTTCTCTATAAAAATTGATGGTGAAGCCATTCGGTCAGGGAGCCTTGTCAGCTTGCAATGCCCAAATGGATTCTTTGTTCTCGAACTCCATTATGGATTTTGGAAGTTCCTTCTTGTCTTGTTCTGAAATAAGAGAAGGTATTCTAGAGAGGATATTGGCCTATGCTATGGGATCAGTCTCATATATCCTTGTCCAAGTAGAGGTCTTTGAAGTGCTAAAATACGTGGGTCTTAATCTCATCTTGCTCCACCATCTTTTTCCCGCCTTTATCCTTTAAGTCTTTGATCATGTTGAAGTTGAGCCTTGCTTTTGCTTGTTTGTGGAAGTAATTCGTTTTACTATCCCTACCTTTAACCAAAGCTGCCTAGAATTCATCCTCCAATCCTCTTCCTCACCTCTAGTTGCATTGAGGATCTTAAGGTTCAAGTCTTTTTCTTAACTAATAAGAAGAGGGGTAATTTCCTCACCCTCCATCTTAGATTGTAGGGCTACTAGCCCATATTACAACTATGTTTTCCTACTTTCAGGATTTTTATACTCTGTTTTCACCCATTCTTTCAGCTCATACCGTACCTTTCTTAACTTTCTCTCCCAAATGAAGCTAGGAGAGCCAACACAAGTCCAGTTCCAAGCCTTTTTAATTAATCCCATGACTTTTTCCTCGTGTATCCAAGAGGATTTGAATCGAAAGGGAATGGGGCTAAGATTTTCAAAGCTGGAGAGCACCAAGGAGATCGGATTGTGGTCCGAGACCACAGAGGGTAAAGCAAAGGAAGTAGGGATGAGGTATTTTTGCAGGAAGGAAGTCCTTACCAACAATCGGTCAAGCGTTGCCGCAATGTATCCCACTTTTGGCCTTCTATTATTCCAAGTATACTTTCCATTTTTTAATGGATGATCTAACAGATCCAGCTTAGATATTAAGTCCTCCATGTTTTCCCCATAGGGGTCTCTTATTATGGAGCCTCATCTTCTCTTTGATTGTGCTTTGGTAGCATTGAAGTCACCGAAAATTATGAGATATTCCCTTTCATATCCTCTTTTAGAGCTGCGAGGTTGTTCCATAATTATTGCTTGTCTCTGTGATGTGTTGGGCCATACACATTGCATACATAATTAACATTTGAGTCATCTTTTTCTTGAAACTCGGCGAGGAGCCGGTTTTGATTTTCCTTAATATTTTTTATAACATACGTACTTAAGAAAAATGTCGTTATTCCTCCAGAGGAACCATTGGAGCTTATAGCATTTCCCTGGTTGTTTGTCCAAAAGTGGTGTGAAAGCGTCAAAACTTCCACATCACTCATTTTTGTCTCTTGGATAAGCAAGATGTCTGGCCTTTCAGATTTGATGATGTCTCTTATTGCTTTCACTTTGTTTGTTCTTCCCAACCCTCTGTAATTCCAAGAGACAACTTTCATTACTTCTTGTTTGATTAAGGCCTACTCTAGACCTTCCATCCGCTTTCCTTGTATTTTTGGAGTTTTGAAGGAGCTTTGTTTCTTCAATACTCCGCTCCCTTCCAAGCTCCAATTCTCTCTCTACTTCCTCCTCTCTATGATATCTTTGTGACTTTCTTGCTTTGGTGTTTGGGACTAGTGGGAGAGCCTCTTGTGACCCATTTGAAGAAGAGTCGGGAGAGAGTGCAAAAGAGGAGACTTGCTTTGATTTACCCTTTCTTCCCAAGATCCTCTAGACGTTGAGGAGTCCCCAGTTGTTGTGGCTATCCGGTCTTCTCTGGGAGAAGAGGAAGGGATATTGTTGCATGCTAAGCTGTCATGGGGTTTTGAAATGTCTTCAACTAGGGTTACTTCATTCATGATGATTTCTCCTTCTTTTGCATTCAAAACATTGAATTGATTGCTTTTAGTGTCCTTGTTTTCTCCTTGTGTTGGTGCTTTTCCTTTCTCTGGCCGTGCATCCTTTGGCTCAGGATTTGAGGATGTCATTTTCCTTCCTTTTTTCACTTGCTGCGAACCTTCTTCTTGAGTTCTTTCAGGGTTTTCCTATAATACTTTAGGGAAGTTTTGACAAAATGGCCATACTCATGTCATTTCTTACATTTAAACGACAATTGCTCATAATCTACATTTTGTGCATGCTCCCAGCCATCCATACATAGGATTACCATTTCAGGTATCCCATTTTCTAGATCGACCTCTACACAAATCCTTGCGCAAGAGAAGAGAGGGCCTTTCAGTTATGCTTTGTCAATGTATATTCCAAGAGAGTTTCCTATTGCCTGCAGTGTTTCATTGCTCCAAGAGTGTAATGGGAGATGTGGGAGGCGAACCCAAACTAGAACTGCAGAAGTTACGTCCTTTTCTGGATCGAAATATAAAATCCATTGATTTAGGTATAACCCCCGAGGGCCCATGAAGTAAGGCCCGCTTCTGAATATCAGGTCCCTATCATCCTTATTTTCAAACAAAAAGTTGAAGAGGCCCTTACCGCAGAAGCAATGTTGCAGGCCCCCAGAGATCAATGGAATCTAGTTTTTTTAATCCAGTAATCCATTGTTTTTGGCGATGGAAAAATACCTGTAAATTGTCCGATTAGACCTCTCTCACTCAGAGCGAGAGATTTCAACCTTGAAGCAGCTGACATGATCTGAATTCTTGGAGCGTTGGCTTGCTTAACAAAGCCATCACCTACATCTGACACTGAAGGAGGAGGGGGAGGCATGGAATCCACGAGAGCCCTGAAGGTCGCATTGAGAGTCCTCCTGCGATCTTTCAAGCTTGGATCTGAGGGGGGATCCATCCCAAGCTAACCCAAGGCACTAGCCCATGCACTCGAACACCTGCAAAATCCAACGCACAAGCATGTTGCAATCCGTTTTTTCGCAGCAATGATCGCTCTCCTCATATTTATTTAAAAATGTGTAATGGGAGGGGTTCACAGGTTGGAACCTTCGACCTCCTCCACTCATGACCAACACTTTAACCAACGCGCCAATGAAGCCGCACTTTTTTTTCAACATTTTTATATAATTATTAATGTGTTTTTTAAAATAATGATTGATATATATTTTTTGAAATGACAAGGGAAATTATTGGATGATATTGACCATTATAATTAAATTGATATTATTATTTTTAATTCACATATATACATTCAAATTAAGGCTCTGAAATTTAATATCAATAAGTTGATGTTATTATTGTTTTTGGAAAAATTGAATGGATAATTATATTCTTAAGATGCATTTAGTAATTTAAAAAATAATAACATAAATAACTATCTTTTCGTAATCTAAAAATTTATGAAAATATATAGAACTATATAAAAATAACTCGCAACAAAATTCTTATTATGTTTATAAATATATAAAATAAAATAAAACTAATTAAAAAATAACTAGTAACCAAATTCTTATTATATTATATTTGCCCGTGGGGTGCAAAGCAAGTGGTAAAGTTGAAATATTGTAAATGATTGTAAATGGAAGGTCTCATCTTCGAATCCCCTCAAACTTGCCCATGTGCCATGGTTCAGGCCCTGTGGATGCACCTATGGTTATAGTGGTAGCGAGATTGGATCCCTAGAGCTCGTGTCACCCGAGTACCACCCCGGTCCCTAGTTGTCGATTCTCCTACTAAAAAAATAAAATAAAAAATCTTATTATATTTATATATGGAAAAATACCTTGTGTCACGCGAGTACTAGCCCAGTCCCTAGTTGTTGATTCCTCTAGTAAAAAAAACTTATTATATTTATATAAGGAAAAATATAATAAATAAATATACCATTAAAAACTTCACAATATAATTAATATTTTTTTATTAAAACCTAAGAAACTGGATTCGTCCTGGAGGCCCCTTGTGTCTCGTGGGGATCGAATTGGACACGATTCGATCTGAATTCGTGTCTGATTCAACTCTCAGTCGAATTCATTTTCGAGACATGAAAAAGAAAACGAATCGGACACGAAATGAGAGCGTGTCCCAAAAATAGGACATGAATCCCAAAAACAGGACACATAAAGCGCGGAAAAAGGCATCTGGGTTTGCTTTAAAACAAATTTTTGGCTTTGTTTTTGTCATTTTCAAGGAAGAAATTGGTTGGGAGTGAGTTGTATGTGCAGGTGAAGGAGTTTTGAAGGATATTTGAAGTCTATCCATTGTTTCCAAGCGATTCCAAGTGCATTCCGGTGGATTTGTGGAGAGGATTGCAAGCTCAACCATCACACAAGAAAAGGAATGTCTCAATCCGCTAGGGAAGGAGGTAGGGGCCAAAGGAAAGGGAGAAATGCACCATCTAGGGCCTCCCCTCCCATTCCACCAAGCACAATCGGTTCTCCTCCTCCGTCAAGTGCTCCATCGGTTGCTAGTGGAGCTCATTTTATGGCTCCATTTAACCCTATTTTAGCAAGACAACAAGCCCAAGAAAAAAAATACCCTTTGTGGAAGTATGTTACAAGGAAAGATGGGCCCAGGGCAAAGCTTAGTGGGGGAGGCAATGTGTCTTGGAGATGCAATTTTTGCAAGCATGAGTTCATGAGCACATATTTCCGAATTAAGGGCCATTTGTTGGCCCTTCCTTCTTATGAGATTTCTTCATGCAAAGCGGTGAGTGTTAACCAAAGGAGGGATATGGAAAGAGAGGATCATGTTGGCTTAGGGAAGGTGGCAGCAACAAGTAAGAAAAAGGAGGATGATCCTCTTCCATTTTTTAGGAAGTCCTCTAGCACCAAGACTCCATTTCCACCTAGCATTCATGGGCATGGGGATACTTATCAAACAAGAAAGAGGCAATCTACAGGTGGTCCAATGGATAGGATTTTCCAACAAGAGGCATGAGAATAGGTAGACCTTACCATTGCATTTTTCTTCTACCTCAACTTCATCTCATTCAATGTTGCACGGTCACCATTGTATTTTGAGACGGTTCTAACTATCATGGAACGAGCTCCAAGTGGTTATGTGCCTCCTGGTTCAGAGAAGCTTAGAACGACATTGTTGGTTAAAGCAAAGAAGGAGGTAGATAAAATACTTGAGCCAATTAGAACAACATGGCCCTCATGCGGTGTGAGTATTTTTTCTGATGGATGGACGGGTCCCGCACGCCATCCGCTCATCAATTTCATGGTATCTTTCCAAAATGGACCGTTGTTCTTGAAAGCGGTGGATGCTCTTGGGAAATACAAGGATGCACAATTTATGGGTGATTTATTTATCAAAAGCATTGAAGAAGTAGGTGTTGATTCGTGTGTACAAATCATCATGGACAATGCACCTGTTTGCAAGGTTGCTGGCATGATTATGGAAGCTAAATATCCACAGGTATGTTCATTTTGGACACCTTTCATTTCTAATTTGCTCAATGTTTGAATTTGGTCATTGCAATGTTAGTGTTGTAGAGTCATTGATACATGCTTTTATTGCTCTTACAAGTTTTAGGACACCTTGCATTGTCCATTCCTTGAATTTATCACTGAAAGCCATTGCTTTGGATGTGACATGGATTGGCAACCTTATTGAGAATGCACGCCATATCCGTAACTTTGTACAAAACCACACAAATGCCCTCACCATCTACAAACAATACACATAGCTTTCATTGTTGAAGATTGCAGATACTCGGTTTGCTTCCTCATTCATCATGCTCAAGAGGTTGAGGGAGGTCAAAACTGCTCTTGGGTCCATGGTGATTTCAGAGTTTTGGGCTTTTTGGAGAAAGATAGATCAGGTTGCTTCACAAAAGGTGAAGGACACGGTGTTAGATGATGGTTGGTGGGACACGGTAGCACGATAGATATTAGCATTAAGATCATGGAGCCAATCATTTCTTTGTTGCGGTTTGCAGACACGGACCATCCCATCCTAGCAGAGGTTTATGAGGGGTGGGATTCCATGATTAAGTCTGTGAGGTCCATTGTCATGGAGAATGAGTGTCCCGAGTATGGGACATCAGCAGAGAACTTATGGACCATTATTCGGGGTATTCTTATCTCCAGGTGGGATAAGAATTTCACACCTTTTCATTGCTTGGCCCACTCCTTGAACCCCAAGTTTTACACTCAGAAGTGGCTCACTAGTGGATCGGGGGCCTCACACAGAGCCCCTACTCACATGGATGTAGAGATTGCACATGGGAGGAAGATAGCACTTAGCCTTGAGGGTCATCTCTCAAGTTACATCATCCTCTTGTTGTGAGAGGAATTGGAGCACATATGGGAACTTGTACAGTGTGAAGAAGAGCGGGCTTGAGTAGTCCAGGGTAGAGTCAATGGTGTATGTGCACTCCAACCTTCGTCTTATTTATAGGAAGAGGGAGGAGTGGGTGAAGGGAAAGACAAAGATGTGGGATGTATTTCCTGATGATATGGGTTTGGACAACAGTACTAAGTGGGAATTAACCAACATGAATCTTAATGATCCAGTGCTAGAGCCGGTCACTTTTGATGATAGTGATCGTATAGAGGGGTCATCCTCCACAGCAGCAGATGCAGATCGTTAGATGGGCAGAGAGGAGGAGGAGGGGGAGGAGGATGAGGATCCATGCAGGGGTAGTGATGAGTATGTTGATGTTGATTCAGGCATGGAGGAGGACTACTGACATATGGGATTCTCCCATCTTGATCCACCCATTTTTGTATTTACTATTAGACTTTAGTCTATTTGGCATTTGCCAGTGCCCAGTGGCATTCCGACATATATGTATACATTTTGATTTTGATGGCTTAATGAGAAATAC
>LPNX010090107.1:61980-74685 GCA_001517045.1 Pseudotsuga menziesii | reverse complement strand
ATTGCTAGTTGAGGCATGGATAACTCTTAGTTGATGTATGGATAACTAGTAGTTTGTGACAAATAACTCATTTAATTAGAAGAATGCGAGAACAAGTAACTAATAACTTATTAGTGGCACTTTACTTGTGACCATTCGTTGTTCACCAACCACAAATTAAGTGGATGTGCTAGTAATTAGATTTTTTTACTTTTTTACTATTGTCCACAAACATAGAACATAGACAGATTCATCCCTGTCAATGAATCACTTTTAATAATCCATGAATGGAATATTGTCATATACCTCCAAATTTGAACAATTAAAAACTGTAGCTAATAAAAAAACATTTTCAAATAATTCTTATACTTTGTAAAAGAATAGATTTCCATGCCAAAGCCACAATAGCCAAATTAGTTGGTTGAGCCTTAGTTGACAAGTCGTTTCCACGTCAGAAGCCATAGGTTTAAATCCTGGGCTTGTTTAGGATATTTGGTACGGCAGGGTGAAGCCCATTTCGATGGCCCATGGTTCCTGTAAAAAAAAGAGTTTTTGACTCCTCCAAATGTTTGGGATATTTGGTGCAACAATCATGTTTGGGCTATTTAGTACTGTGGGGTGAAGCCCCTTTGATGGGCTCCTGATCGTTCCCGATGTTAACAAAAAAAGATTTATGTGCCATATACCTTGGTGAGGATAAATATCCTTGATTTTATATATGAAGATGGATTACAGTTAAAGATTTTAGTTGATGAAAGATATTAGACTTTTTATCGTCAACAAAGTTTAATGGAAAAACATCTTCATACTCTACCTAGTGATACTTATCCTCTTCGAGTTGAACTATCTAAGTAAAATTTGAGCAAATCTCTACCCACATAAGTATAATATACTTATGAATTATGAGGTGGAATTGAGTAAATTAAACACTTGTAATGGAGTGAAATATACTTGAATTAGATTTGAGCATTTTTTTTTCTAAGTAATAGGAGTTAACAACTTCACCTCATTTTAAAGATAATGCCTAAAATAAACACTAAATTCTTGAAGACATAAGACTACGCCAACAACTTGTAATCATATATGACTCATCACATTTAAAAACAACATGTCAAAAGTGAAATTTAAATATAAATGAAAAGGATATCAATTTTCTCCAAATTTAAACCATTCTCTACATATGAATATCCCTTTCAAAAGGAGTGACGGATATACTCCTCAATAAATTTCTTATCGATTAATAGTAATATTGACTATATATTTTTGTTGAGTGATTACTTATCTTCACTATTAAAATATTCGGAAAATGTTTTTCCTCAATAAAACATATATGAATGTGACTTTAAGTGAAAGGATAATAGATGGATGATTAAGGCCAATGATTTAAAATAAACTCATTTCAATATTTTAAAACATATAGATTCCTTTAGGTATCTACTTAGGTTAGTTTAGTCCTAGGAGACATTGAATTCCTTTAGGTATCTCAATACATGTGACTTGTTAAGTGGAAAATTGTGTCATTGTATAAAATATTCGTTTTCTTATAATTTAATAATATATTAAGTTTCATTAGGTATCTCAAGACATGTGACTTGTTAAGTGGAAAATTGTGTCATTAACTTATTGTATAAACTATTCGTTTTCTTATAATTTAATAATATATTAAGTTTCATATACTAATTTGTTATGATATTCTCTGTGGTGGTGATTGTTTTTTAAAACTTCTTTAACATTACTATATTTTAAACAATTTTATAGAGTAAAATTATTTTTTAATAATAAATAATAATTTTGTGTCACTCTTATAAGGTGGTTATAATGTTGCATTGGTAGTAGTTGATGCATGGATAACTGGTGGGTGATGTATGGATAATTGGTAGGTGATATATGGATAGCTGGCAGTTTGTGACAGATAACTCATTTAATTAGAAGAATGCGATAACAAGTAACTAATAACTTATTAGTGACATTTAACTTGTGACTATTCGTTGTTCATCGACCACAAGTTAAGTGGATGTGCTAATAATTAGATTTTTTTACTATTGTCCACAAACATATAACATATATAGATTCATCTCTATTAGTCAATCACTTTTAATAATCCATGAATGAAATATTGCCATATACCTCCAAATTTGAACCATTAAAAATTGTAGCTAATAAAAAAGCATTTTTGAATAATTACTTATATTTTGTAAGAGAATAGATTTCTGTGCCAAAGACTCAATAGCCAAATTAGTTGGTTGAGCCTTAGTTGACAAGTCGTTTCCACGTCATAAGTAAGAGGTTTAAATCTCGGGCTTGTTTAGGATATTTGGTACGGTAGGGTGAAGCCCCTTCTGATGGCCCCTGGTTCCTGTAAAAAAAAGAGTAACTAATTCCTCCTAATGTTAGGGATATTTGGTGTCATGATAATGTTTGGGATATTTAGTACCGCAGGGTGAAGCCCCTTCGATGGGCCCCTGGTCATTCGTGATGTTAAAAAAAAAAGATTTTCGTTCCATATACCTCGACGAGGATAAATATCCTTGATTTTATATATGAAGATGGATTATTGTTAAAGTTTTTTGTTGATGAAAAATATTAGGCTTTTTATGGTCAACAAAGTTTAATGGAGAAACATCTTCATACTCTACCTAGTGATACTTATCCTCTTCCAATTGAACTATATAAGTCAAATTTGAGCAAATTTCTACCCACATAAATATACTTATGAATTATGAGGTGGAATTGAGTAAATTAAACGCTTGTAATGATGTGAACTATACTTGAGTTAGCTTGGAGTAATTTTTTTCCTAGGTAACATATTCAAGAGAAACTTGTTAGACACTTCACCTAATTTTGAGGATAGTACCTAAAATAAACACTAAATTCTTTAAGACATAAAGCCAGACAAACAACTTTTGATGATATATGACTTATCCCACTAAAAACAACATTTCAAAAAATGAAATTTAAATTTAAGTAAAAAGGTAATTTTTTTTGTCAAATTAAAACTATTCTCTACCCACATGAATATCCATTTCAAAAGGAGTGAATGATGAACTCCTAAATAAAATTCTTATGGATTAAATAGTAATATTGACTATCTTTTTGTTAAGAGATTATTTATCTTCATGGAAAATGATTTTTCTCACTAAAACATATATACATGTCATTTTAATTAAAATGATAATAAATGAATGATTAAGATCAATGATTTAAAATAAATTCATTCCAATATTTTAAAACGTATTCATTACTTTAGGTATCTACTTAGATTATCATTCGAGTATTTTAAAACATATTGATTCCTTAGGTATCTACTTAGGTTACTTTAGTCTTAGGAGACATTGGATTCCTTTTGGTAAATATTTAAGTATTTACCTAAATGAGTTTAGTCATAGTATTTGAAGACATGTGACTTGTTAAGTGGAAAATTGTATCATGAACTTGTATAAACCATTTGTTTTCATATAGTTTAATAATATATTAAATTTTATGATATTAATTTAAACTATTTGTTTTCATATTGTTCAATAATATATTAAATTTCGTTTACATTAGGGTCTGCAATCTGCGATTTAATAGCAGCCGATGTGGTCATCGAGGCTGCCTCCTCGTCCTTCCCCTGGCTCTCGGTGATCCCAGGACTGAGCCTGCTGATTCTCTGACTATGCCTGTGTCAAACCCGTGGATCTGATCTCCCTGGAGGTGGAGAGAAGCGTGAATCTCCAATGGTGGATGAGGTGGGCGGAGAGCCGCCCCTTGGCCCTCTCTTGGATGTTTTCGAGAAGCTAGTCTCGGCTCAAAGCAAGAAGTCTGTTAAGGGAGCTCCATTGAAATTCGTCAAACGAATAGAAGATGTCCCGAAAGTTGCATTACCTCCGGAGTAAACTATTCGGGTTGCTCTCTCGCTGGCAGATCAAACACTGATAGGGAAATTCACCGGACTCTGGCCCTCGCCTAAAACCACTGAGAGCTGGGTTCAAAGGAACTTGAGACCGCTTGTCTCGAAAAATGTAGCTTCCTACTTAATCGATCGAGGCTACTTCTTGTTCGATTTTGAATCCAAGGAAGACAAGGAGCTAATCTTCTGAAATGGACCCTACTTCATGGGGCCGCAAGGCCTCTACCTGAACGGTTGGACACCAGACTTTGATCATGAGGCTGATACCCCCAAAGCAGTCCCAGTATGGGTCAGGCTCCCAAACCTACCGATGCACTGCTAGAACCCAAAATCCCTTCAAACAATAGGGAACGCCCTGGGGATGTACATCGACATGGCTAGCCCAAAAGATCAATACGCATGTGCTCGCATATGTGTGGAGGTGGATCTTGAAGCTGGGCTACTAGAAGCTATAAAACTAACAATGAGGAATTGGTTTCACTTAAAAAAACTTGACTACGAGGAGCTGTCATTCAAGTGTAGAGGATGCCATGAATACAGGCACTTCATTCGCAATTGCCCTAAAAAGATCGAGATCCGGCAAGACAAGGAGGAAGGAGGGCATACGGTGAAGAGGACCAAGACTAAAACCAAAAGCAGAGAAGTGCATAGGAAGGAAGGGGGGGGGAACACATCAAGTGAAACCCTCTCGGAAGGAAGACTAGAATCGCAAAAATCCAATGAGACAAGGGATGAAACTAATGCTAATGAAGAGAACTCTAGTAATGAAGAGATCAAGGAAACGAAAAAAGAAGCAGATATATCAGAGCATTCTGAGAAAGACTTCGCCTCCATGATCCAGGCTGATGCAGGAACAGAGGTTGTAAAAGATGGAGAAAACCAGGGGAAGTCAGAGGAGGATTCTGACACCGAAGAAGAGGAAGAGGAAGAATGGGAAATCGAAATGACTACGCCAAAAATGAAAAAAGCAAGAGGAAGGAGATCGACAAAAGGATGGAGGAGCAAGCCACCTACAAGGACAAATTGCAAGGCTCCTAGTAACTCTGGAAAAACTACTGAAAAGTACCAGAAACACCAAGCATCAAGAGCAATTCCAGAAAGGGATGCCCACATCTTCCAAAAGTAACTAATGAAGGTCCTCTCTTGGAACTATAGAGGTCTAGGCAACAAAGTTAAGGAAGAAGCTATGAAAGATTTAATCTCTTTATCCTAGCCAGACATCTTACTAGTCCAGGAGACCAAGATGGAGAAAGATGCATTTCTCCAGGTTAGTGAAAAATTATGGAAAAAAGGAGGAGGATCCGCTATCACTTCAAGGGAAGCCTCTGAAGGCATTGGAACACTATGGGACAAGCAGAAATTCGAAGTGGTTGATATCAAGCAAAGTTCTCACTAGATACTCACTTCACTGCTGCAGAAAGAAACTAAAACCCTGGGAAGACTTTTTAATATTTACTCTCCTGCTTCTTATGCTGAAAAAAAAAGTCTGTTGGAATCTCCTTCAAGATGAAAGGAGTAATTTGAAGGGCAACGTCGTTCTTGCTAGAGATCTTAACATTATTTTAAGTCAATATGAAAAAAGAGGGAGTTCATTGGTCAGAGATCCCTTAATGGAGCATGTTAATGAGATCATTATGGAATGGGATCTATCAGATGTCATTCCAGCTAAAGGAAAATATACCTGGAACAATAAGAGGCTAGAACCAGGGGATATAGCAGTCAGGTTGGATTGTTTTTTGGTCCAAGACACATTCCTCTTGCCGGGTTTGAACTCTACTTCAAAAAAAAATCCTTTTGGGGGATCAGATCACAAACCAATTTTGCTAGAGATCTGGAATGATCGAAATCTCGGCCCAATCCCCTTTAGATTCAGCCCGTTGTGGGCCACCCACAAGGATTTCTTGGGGATTGTGGCGGATGCATGGTCTTCCCCAGTCATCGGATCTGCCTTTTATCTACGGGAAGAAAAATTAAGAAGATTGAAGAAGGCTCTCAAGGCATGGGCCAAAACACTGGACACTCCAAACCAAAAGAAAGCTCATGCAACATTAACGCTGGAAGCTCATTAGACTGGTATGGAAACCAAACAGATTGATGAATAGGACTTTAAAAAGGAAATAAACCTGCAAAGTGATCTCCATGCTGCCTGTAGGCAAGAAACTGAATGGTGGAGGCAGAAGGCAAGGTGTCATTGGCTCAAGGATGGAGATCGGAATTCTAGCTATTTTCATAAACAGGCCAAGGCAAGAAAGAACTATAAAATAGTGAATGAGATTCATGCTCAAAATCATGTTATCCATGACTTCGAGCTCATAAAAGTAGAAGCCACCAAACACTTCAACGATATCTTCTCGACTGAGCCTATCACCAGCGATGAAATCGAGATCATGGAGTTAATCCCTCGATCTATCAAAAGAAAAGATAATGAAAGGTTGAATCAAATGGTCACGCTGGAGGAGATAAAAGAGGTTTTGGATGACATGGAAGATGACAAGGCTCCTAGACCGTATGGGTTCAATGTAAACTTCATCAAAGCGTGCTGGGGAATTATTCAAAAAGACTTATATAAAATGGTTATCAAGTCCCAGAGGTGTGATGAAATCACGATGAAATTGGCGGTAGCACCAATTCGACATTTCTAGCACTCATTCCCAAAGAGAAGGATGCTAATTCCTTTGACATGTTCCAACCCATTTCCTTATGCAACATTGGTTATAAGATAATCACTAAAATTATGGCCAGAAGAATAAAAAACATTCTGCCATATATTATTCCTGACAATCAGGGTGGCTTCATCAATATCATCTTGGTCGAGGAGGCAATCCATTCAAGCCTGAAGAATGGTGAAAAAGAAATGGTGGTGAAAATTGACTTAGCCAATGCCTTTGACAGAGTCTACCATTCCTTTCTCTATCAAGTCACGCTGAGATTTGGTTTTGATCCAAGCTTCATTAGATGGGTCAAAGCCTTCATCAGTAAGCCCTGGATTTCCCTGCTTATCAATGGAAGGGCAGCAGGATTTTTTCAAGCTTCACGTGGTTTGAGGCAAGGATGCCCTCTTTCTCCTCTGCTTTATGCAATCCGAGCTTCGGTTCTTAGTCTTCAACTTGAGAAATCTAAGCGGGATCAAGAGCTCCCGGGCATTAGGATGACCCAAGGAACGAAAGATATCAACCACGCGTAGTTTTTCGACGATACTATATTGCTCGGGGGCGCCAGCCAAATCATAGCAAGAAGAATCAAGAATGAATTGGGCCAATATTTCCAAGCCTCGGGAAGTAAGCTTAACCTCAGGAAGAGTCAGATCTATAGCTGGAATATTAATCCAAGGGAGATGTCAGGTATATCCTGTATCCTAGACATTGAAAGAGTGACTAGTTGGGACTCCTTCAAGTATCTAGGGGTCCCAATCTTCAAATCTAAACCCAAAAGCTCGGACTGGAACCCCCTCATTGAAAAAATCAAAAGGAAAATCCTTGGATGGGGAGCAACTTGGCTAAATCTGGCAAGGAAGCTGGTCCTGATAAAAGTAGTCTTGAATGGCTACCCTCTCTATCAATGCTCCCTGCTGCTAGCTCCTCCCAAAACACTTGCAACAATTGAAGGACTGTTGAGATCCTTCCTCTGGCAAGGAAGGAAAAATGGTGGAGGGAAAAAATTTGCATTGATCAGTTGGAAAAAAATTAAACTGCCAAGGATGGAAGGAGGACTGCAGATCAAAGACTTAAAAATCCAAAATCTGGCGATGGGAGCCAAATTGCTTTGGAATATGGTCGATTCCAAGCCCAACTAGAGTAGTAAGGTGATCAAGGATAAGTATTTCTCTGGTTCGTAGCTCTGGTGTCTTGACAGTGAACCAGAGAACAAGCATGCCTCTCCCATCTATTCCATTTGCAGGAAGACGCTGGCCAAGTTCAACGAGGAACTCTATTGGATTCCTGGCAACGATAAGATTATAAACATTTGACAATATTCAATACTTTGGAAGCCCTTTTTCCCAAGAATTAAACGTTGGATGGACACGCTGGATATCAGAACGTTGTGGGATATATTTGCCTGGGAAAAAGAACCTCCAAATCTCTGGATTGGATGGCACCTACCTGATTGCCCTGCTGAAATCAAGGACGAAAAAATCCAGCTTCTTTATCACTTAACAGGCAGTGCACCGGTGGCCAAGGGAAGAAGAGACCGGCGAGGTTGGGGAAGCTGCTCAAGCAGTTATTCAACGACTGAAGGTTTCAAAAAAATTGTAGCAGTTCCATCTGTGCCATGTAATCTGACAATCTAGAAATGGCTGTGGGACTACAAATCGTTACCCAAAATTGATTTCTTTACATGGACGTTGGTGCATGGTAGAATTCTCACTGGAGAAAATCTGGAGAAGAGAGGAATTATGGGACCTTTCTGGTGCCCTCTATGTTCTGCAGCCAGTGAGAACATTCAACATACTTTCTTCGACTGTCCCTTTGCCAAGTGTGTGTGGAAACAAATGATGGAGTCGTGGGGGGACGGGATTCATCTTCTGAAAAATATTCAGGAGTGCTTCACCATTTGGGATAAGATGTATAAGGGAGATTTGAATCAGAAAAAAAGGATTTAGAGATTGCTGGATGAAGCTCCCAAAAGTCATTTGCTGGTGCATATGGATTGAATGAAATCATAGAACTTTCCAGGATAAAGCTCTTCCAGCTTGGAAAATAGCAGTTAAGGCACATGCTTTAATAGGTGATATTGTTAGTGCCATGGTGATCCCAAAAACAAATCCAAGATGATTGATAATGAAAGGAATTGGCTGCAAAGCCTAAACCCTTCTGCAGAAGCTAATTTGGCAATAAAAATGCTGGAAAACTGGGAAATAAGACTTGATAAGTCTCAATTTGAGAACTAGCTGAAAGAAAGGAAGATATTTAAATTGTTTTTTGATGGAGCTTCAAAGGGGAATCCAGGGATGGTGGGAGGGGGAGGGGTCGTCATTTGCTCGGAAAGGAAAACTGAAATAGAGTATTATTGGAATATTGGGCAAGACTCCAATAATATGGCCGAAGCTTATGGGTTATGGCAAGGACTCAAGCAGCTGAAGGAGAAAGGAGTGGGTGAGGTCATTGTCTTTGGAGACTCCCATTTAATAATCCAAGCAATGAATGGTGCAAGTCATTGCAGAAATCTAACGCTAGACAGGCTCATTAAGAGAATTAAATTAATTTCTAAGTCATTTAGACACAAAGTTTTTTCATATCCTTCGTGAGCTAAACGCTATGGCGGATCATACTGCTAATAAATCTATGGCCGTAGGTAGAAATGAACTCTCTGTAAATCAGCTATTAAGATTTGATTTCCCGCCTTAACATTGCTATGGCTTAGATGGAGTAATTATCGAGCTTGGATGTAGTGAATTATGTTTTGGGTTGCATTAACCTCCTTTGTAATTTTTTCAGCTGATTTTAACATAAAACATACTCGTTTTTATCAACAAAAAAATAATATATGAAATTCCATGATATTAATTTTTTGTATTCTATGTGGTGATTATGGATTGTGTTTTAAAAAAACCTCTTCGACATTATTATATTTTAAAACTAGAGTAAACTTATTTTTCTATAATAAACAAATAATTTTGTGTGGCTTTCATAAAGTGGTCACTATGTTGCATTTGTTTTTATTTTAAAATTTCTTCTGATTAATATTTTTAAATAATTTTCTATAATTATTAATGTGTTTTTTAAAATAATGATTTATATATATATATTTTGAAATGATTTAAGAAAAATGATTGGATGATATATATAATTATAACTAAATTGCTATTATTATTATTAATTCATATACATATACATTTAAACTAACTTTGTGAAATTTAATATCTACATATACATTTAAACTAACTTTGTGAAATTTAATATCAAGAATCTAAGGCTGTTATTGGTTTTGGAAAAAATATTAAAAAAATGAATAATTATATTTTTAAGATATATTTAGTAATTTAAAATATAATAACATAAATAACTATCTTTTTATACCTGCCTCAGCAGGTATATTGTAATCGATCAAGTTTGACTTTGCTTTGACTTTGCTATTAGCTGGTGCCTTTTGAGGCAGTTTTAAAAAATCAAATCCTGTTTTGCAAAGTGAGACTTAGGGGTGTGTAAAATATTTTTTTTTAATTTTGTTAAAAAGCAATTTTTGTCAACAGCTAATTGGTGGATAGGAGGTGATGTCAGCCTTGGGATTTGGTATCTGGATTTGGGTTGACATGTGTCCACCTGACGTCATAATAAAAAATTAAAAATTATATGCCATTGCCGGTATTGGTCGTCAGATTTAAATTCGTCGGTTTCTACAGTGGCGACCACGGTGACGGGCACAGGCCTTCGCCTACTAAATCTGATTCCTCTTCTTTGCCATGAGATCTGGGACGCCTTCCGCAGGCCACCTCAAGGGCAACGGCTCTGAAACTAAAGACATCTGATTCGGCTGTGGCTTGCCCACTTAGTAAGCACTCGGGTGCGATGTAACCAGCAGTTCCAGCAACACTGCTAGCAGCGAAAGCTCTCCTGTCGTGCTCAATCAAACGGGCGACGCCGAAGTCACCGAGACGGGCGTTGTAATCGGAGTTGAGCATGATGTTGCTGGCTTTCACGTCCGGGTGGATTACCTGCTGCTCACATTCCTCGTGGAGGTACAACAGAGCGGAGGCTACGCCCGAGACAATTTTGTATCTCTGCTCCCAATCCAGAAATCCACCTACACATGAATTCCTGTTGAAAATATGTTTGTCCAGGCTGCCATTGGACATGTATTCATAAACCATAATTAGCTGCCCTTTTTCATGGCACCACCCGAGCAGCGGCACCAAGTTTCGATGGCGAAGATGGTTGATGACACTGATCTCGGATATAAACTCCTCTTTACCATGTTTGGAATCTTTGGCTATGCATTTTACAGCAACCACGTTGTTTTCCTTGGGGACAATGCCTTTATAAACGGTTCTGAAGCCGCCACTTCCAAGCTTAGATGCAGCGCTGAACTTATTCGTGGCCTTCTTCAGATCTTTGTATCTGAACTCCCGTGGCCGGCCTGGAAGATCCTGTAAGGCACCCGATATGATAGTCGCCTCTGCTTTGGAATTACGGTATTTAACGAACTCTATACTTCCGATCCCCACGACGAATGAGAATACGAGGCTCACAAGAACTAGTGCAATAAGTAATGGCGTGCGATCTTCCGGATCCAAAGATGGAAATTCGATAACTGTGAGATTCCATGACTTGATACAGTTGAGCTCTGTGGCCTCGCCCGTTGAGGCAGAAAAGCCGAAATAAGCCTCGGCGTCAAGGATTCCGTCAGGCAGATAGATGGTGGAGGAGACGAGGGACTGCAATGGGCGATCTTCAGACTTGTTTGCAAGGTAAGCATCCAGCTTCTTCGTATAGCCATCATACAGAATCCAAGCCTGGATATCGTATCTGCCCTTCAAGTTGATCTTATCCTGCTCCAGCGATGTACAATTTTCTGAATTTATGTTATTAACATTAATGCCTACATGGTTACCATCCAGATCGCTAGTCCCTGGGCTCTTCTTTGTATCGAACTCGACCGCCACCACCTTACTACTGTTACTCCCATTAGTGGAGGAATTGAATAATCCCAACCTTGGCCAGAGCAATTAGATGGTATATTATCATGATCTACAGAAGTTATTATAAAAGCCAGACCCTCTCCGCCACCTTCCTCCTTTTGTAAAATGTTCAGAACGAATGAGGCATTGAAGGAAGACACGTTTTTTCCTTGGTATAAGCTAAATGTTCTGTTCAACATCGCTCTTCCGCATAAATTTCTCATGGGGTCCTCACCGGTATTACTTGAATCCGCCGTGACTTGCAAGGCTCCGTTGGTTGATATTGTGGCGTTGTGCATAAAGAACTTAGAGCTATCCGTATTGAAGTCGAAAGATGTAAAATTAATCGCATAGCCTGAAACAGTTTCTGCTACCAAAATGGTCGCAATGGCTGCCAAGATTATAACTTGAAGGAGACCCATTCGATTTATTACAAGCAATTTCAATCGATATACAGTGGATTCGTTACTCACAAACGATTGGAGGTTTCTGGAGAGTATTGGCAGCCACAAATATTGAAATATCTCAATACTGATCTGACTATCGTATTAATCTCAACATCGATGTTTGATGGCATTCTAGTAGGCACATGCGGTGCACCTACGCATTTTTATATTATTATTGTTTTCAAAAAACTGGTAATATTTTTATTACCAGTTTAAGAAATATTTTTAAAACTGGTAATATTTATATTTATATTATTATTATTAAACTTAAGTAAATATTTTTTAATAAGAAATAAAAATATTAAATATTTGTTAAACTTAAGTAAATACTTTCTAATAGGAAAATCTCTTTTTGTACCATTTAA
This sequence comes from Pseudotsuga menziesii, assembly GCA_001517045.1. Lineage (NCBI taxonomy): Eukaryota > Viridiplantae > Streptophyta > Pinopsida > Pinales > Pinaceae > Pseudotsuga > Pseudotsuga menziesii. The sequence goes on along the minus strand of LPNX010090107.1, from coordinate 62,391 downwards.
AACAAATCATTTTAAAAACACTCTAAAATCTCATAAGGCTCTACTTTTTAAGAAAGATTTACTAAAGATTGTGTCCATCATATTAAAAGTTGACATTTTATATAAAAAAATTTATGTCGATTGTCTCATGAAATGTCACACTTTGATATGTGATTCAAAACATTTATGCAATAAAATGTTTATTATATATAAAACCTTTAACAAATATAAATAAAGTGTACTTTAAAGCCTTTATACGAAAAGTAAGGGCGCAATGTGGTCCTTTCACTGCATGATATTTCAATTCTTGTTAATTAAGTGGTTGTTGGGTGAGGATGGTTCAATTCTTGTTAATTAGGTTGTCGGTGGGTAAATGTATAGAGGTTTACTCTCGATTACCTCCTGAAACTAGATTGCTTCACTATGTTCTCT
>LPNX010090107.1:35800-61686 GCA_001517045.1 Pseudotsuga menziesii | reverse complement strand
TATAAGAACTATTTGTTGGGACTATATATGTAGACTGAATATGAACTTTCCCTCTACATAATTTCCCTTTACATAATTGATGCCAAATACTATGATAATCACGAGAATTATATCTTTATGCTGCAAATAAATCATTGGAATGGCCTTTGATTTCTCATGGAATTGACACTTCTTTAAAATCCCTAGAGAACTGCATACCTTAAACAAATCACCGACATGGACTTCAAATTGAAACTTCTTCAAAATATCTAGAGAACCACAAAACTTGGATCTTTAATTTCAAGGACTTACTTAATAACTAATTAATTGATATACACATAGAAATATAAACAATGACAGTTACAGAAGTAACAAGTATTGCAACAACCTATAAACAACAAGTAATCTCACATAGAAATATAAGTACCATGGCAACAAGTAATACATTGTTTCAAGTTTGAATGTTTCATAATTTCTTTAACTTTTAGCTTTAAACTATATACAATATCACAATAAAATATTTCTAAGAGGCAGGTATAAGCAGCCTTGCTGCTATTTCACTTGTTTTAATCTAAATATTTATGAAAAAGTATAAAGCTAATTAAAAAATAACTAGTAACCAAATCAATATTAGGTTTATAAATATAAAAAACAAATTAATAGTAACCAAATCCTTATTATGTTTATATATGGAAAATATAATAAATAAATATATCATTAAAATTTTTACAATATAATAAATATTTTTATTAAAACTATAGATATATTTGAAAATAAGAAGTTTTATTTATTTATATAATATTTTATTAATATTAATTTGATATTTATATTGATAGGCGTTTTTATTTGAGATTTGGGGTGGATTACGTCCTATGCTTTTTCATCAATGGGCAAAGACGAGGCAAGTGTATTGTCGAGATCAATTCTATGGTAGTCATTCAAAATTTGAAATAAACAATTATAAAAAAAAAGAATATAAAAAGTAATTGTAATTGATGAATGGATAACTGGCAGCGAAGCATGGATAACTCAAAGGTAATGAATGGATAACTAACAGTTCATGGCAGATAGCTAGAAGAACGTGATATATATATATATCTAACTGATAGTTGATAAATTGATATTAGGAAGAATGTCTGATGACATGTAGCTAAGCATTGATAACTTAGAGTTGAACTTGTTTAACTATAAGAATATGAGGAATAAAAACAAATCCCTTCCATTAAATTGCAATCTCTCAGCCATTTAATCTCTATTGGCGTGATCGAACCATAAACTATGTGGGTGTGCTAGTAATTAATTCATTGTTACATTAATTCCATCGATATACATTTTTATTTGAGATTTGGGGTGGATTGTCGCCTTTGGTTTTTCATCTACAGACAAGGATGAGACAAGTGTACTGTCCAAATTGATTCTATGGAAGTCGTTTAAAATTCGAAATAAATAATTACAATTTTTTTATTATATAAAATAACTTGTAGTTCGTTGATGAATGAATAACTGATAGCAATGCATGGATATATCATAGTTGATGAATGGATAACCAACACTTCATGACAGATAACTAGAAGAATGTGAGATAAAAAGAAAAAGAATATAAAAAATAACTGATAGTTGATAAATGTATAACAAGAAGAATGTTGGTGATAACATGTACCTAGGCATGAATAACTCACAGTTGAACCCGTTTAACTAGAAGAATACGAAGAATACAAAAAAATTCCAAATTGTCTTTCATTCCATGTTTATCTCTTAACCATTTGATCCCTATTAACGTGATCCAACCACAAATTGCGTAGGTGTACTAGTTCATGTTTTTATTTGAGATATTGAGGTATATAAGCATCTATGCTTTTTCTAGATTGCATGAGTATGAGACAAGTGTAATGTCCAGATTGATTCTATGGTAGTCGTTCAAAATTCAAAATAAACAATTACTAGTACACCCACAGAGTTTGTGGTTGGAGCACGCCGATAATGATCAAATGGTTAAGAGATATTGATGGAATGGAAGACAAATTTTATTGTTTTATTCTTCATATTCTTCTAGTTAAACGGGTTCAACTCCGAGTTATCCATGCATAGCTACATGTTATCACCAACATTCTTTCTGTTATCCATTTATCAACTATAAGTTATTTTTTTATATTCTTTTTTTTTTAATATCACATTCTCTTAATTATGTGCCATGAACTGTTGGTTATCCATTAATCAACGTGAGTTATCCATGCATTGCTACCAGTTATCCATTCATCGGCTCCCAGTTATTTTTATGTTTATTTTGAATTTTGATCGACTGCCATAGAATCAATCTTGACAATACACTTGTCACATCCTCGTCCTTTGATGAAAAAGCATACCCAAATCTCAGATAAAAATGCCTATCGGCGTAATAAAAAAAAGAATTGGTAGTTGATGCATGAATAGCTGGTAGGTGATGCATGTATAACTCTTAACTGATGCAAGGATAACTGACAGTTTGTGACACTTAACTTGTGACCATTCGTTGTTCACCAACCACAAGTTAAATGGATGTGCTAGTAATTAGATTTTTTTACAATTGCCCACAAACATATAACATAATTAATCACTTTTAATAATCCATGAATAAAATATTGCCATATACCTCCAATTTTGAATCATTAAAAACTGTGACTAATAAAAAAACAATTTTGAATAATTACTCATATTGTGTAAGAATAAATTTCCATGCCAAAGCTTCAATAACCAAATTAGTTGGTTGAACCTCAATTGACAAGTCTTTTCCACGTCAGGTTTAAATCGTAAACCTATTTAGGATATTTCGTAAGGCAGAGTGAATCCCCTAGGTTTTTTAAGAAAAAAAAACAAGAAGTAACTAATCCCTCCAAAGAAAGAAAGAAAGAAATTATTTTTTAACATCTGCGAGGCTAAAAATAACCTATGGACAGACTGTCTTGCCCTCTGGTTTTTGCATTTGCAACCTTTTCCTGTTCAACTTGATGATGAGCTCCCCCAATTTCACCACGGTCCCTTAATTGAATAAATTAACCCAAGAACTAGTTGTCAAGATATTCACATAACTGTCCATGTTGTCCTTGAAGGCCTCGCACTCTAAAATGAAATGCTTTTTTGTTTCCACTTTTTTAGAGGTGCAAAAAGTACACACTCTTTCTTCCCAAGCTTCCTTTGGTCTTTTCCAGCATCCAGTTTCACAACGCAGTTGGTGGGAATTGGTTCTTAGTTGAGCAATAAGCATTTTGGCCCTCCATGATATATTAGCCCCTGTATAATCTTTTTGATGATGGTTGTAGGTGGGATTAAACTCTTCAATCTAGTGCTTTTCCTTTCTCCCTATCCCTTTGCCCCAAATTTTAACTTGTGGAACTTGTCAATAACAAAGGCCTTTATCTCTTTACTGTTTGTAGGACATGTGTTCGGGTAAATATCCCATTTACTATGCCATTTGTTGTTTTGTTGCATCCAAGTCTTCTTTCTTTTGCATAATATGTCATTGAAGACCACCTTAGGCCATCTATCATCTTCCATTTGCTCAATCTTCTTTAGATATCTTATGAGTTGCACCATAGCAATTGCTTCAATGGGGGCTACCCCCACTTCACTAAGCATGATGTCATAGGGGACTGGGCTTTTAATTTCGAACTTGTTGATAATCAAACATTTTTTAATCTTCTCAATTTGTTGCCATTGTAAGTCAAAGGTATTGTTGGCCCACACTTCACACCCATAGAGAACAACTAGTATCACTAACAGCCCAAAAAGAGTTTGCGTAGTCTTCCAATCCCATAGCTCTGCTTCTCTGCATCTATTTTGAAAGGCGTATAGTGCTTTCCAACCTCCCAAAGTTATTTTCTTCCTGCAACCTTCCCAACTTAAATTTTTGTTGAAGTCAATCCCAAGATATTTGTAATCTACCACTTCTTCAAGAGTGTTTCCTTCAAAGTAGAACTTATGTTGGTAACGTTTTCTCTTGCTTTACTTTTGTCTTGCTAGTATTAACTTGCATCCCCACTGCTCTACAAAAGTGCTCAAGGGAAAGTAAGTGCTCTTGCAAGCCAAGAGCAGATTTAGCAATCAAAATAAGGTCATCTACATACAAAAGAAGCCTTATAAAAAACTCGCCTAGAAGAGCACCTTCCCTCTCCTGTAGGTTTAACCACTCTTCAAGTTTGTCAATATATAAGCCAAACAGGGTAGGGGACAATGGGCACCCCTGCTTGACCCATATATCTCTCTTGAAACTTTCAAAGATACCAGTCGACGTTCTGATTTTGAATTTAACCTCCTCGTATAATCTATGAACAACTGCTCTAAGATGCATAGGAACCCCAAGTTCTTCCATTCTATGCCAGAGCTTACCCCTAAGGACTATGTCAAAGGCTTTTTTGAAATCGACAAAGCAACAAAAGGCTTCCTCTTTCTTCTCCCACACTTTCTCAATGATGTGTCTTAATGTTATACCGTGATCAACTGTGGAGTGTTTCGATCTAAAACTTGCTTGTCCTTTAGCACTCTTACCTCTTTCTTCTGCCCACTTGCTAATTCAGTTTTCTAGCATACTTTCTAATAGCTTTGGAAATAAGGGATTTATCATTATGGTCTTGTAGTTGGAGGGATTATTGGCATCGCCATTCTTGAAAAGAGGTATTGCTAAGCTAGTTGTCCAATCTGTAGGGAAGCCCTGCTGAATAATGTTGTTGAAAATTCTCGTGATGTGAGGCACAAGAGTTTTTGAATCCCACTTTAGATACTTTGCTTGGAGTTCAACTAAATCCTTTGCTTTTCCAACACCCAACTTCTTAATACCCACCTCGACCTCTTGCACAGTGAAAAGCTTAGTAGCAGTGTTGACCAAAGGGGGGGGGGGTTAGCCTTGGGATCTTGCTCATAAAGTTGTTTTGCGTATTCAAGCCATTGATAAGCTATGATACTGTTTTCAATTTGCTTCTTTCTGGTTTAAAGTTCCTTCCAAAATAACTTGGGGTTGTTTTTCCCAAGAAAGATTAGTTCTTCCCTTCATGAAATCATGAAATCAACGTTTTCTTTCTTAAAATCTGCTTGTAGGCCTTGAAATTTCTTTCTTTCTTATTTGATTATTTCAAAGTTTTCCTTGTTTTTTTGCATTCCTCATCAAACCAAGCATTAACCAGGAAGCAATTTGTTTGCATTCTGAAAGTGCTCTTTGAATTAGATTTGTTAGCTTGTGGCTATGAAGGCCCTGGGATTGAGTTTTCTCCTCCTTAAAAAGCCTATGTAATGCTATTTTGAAGGTATTACTTTTTTTTTGTGTCATAAGAATCCTATCCTTTGGGAGTGGTTGCTTAATGCATTGAGTTTTTATCTCAACTTGCTGATTTTTCGGTCCAAGAGAATTTTAGATATATTGGTTTGTGATCAGATTTCAGATCCCAGATTTGATCCCCAGTCCGAACTTCCTCCATTTTCTCACACATGCCATGTGAGCAAATTGCATAATCCACCACACTTGCGCAATTGTAAGTGTTGCATGTGAAATTTCCCGAATTCGCCCATCTATCCAAACCATTGTAGATGACTAAGTCAAAAGTTCCACATAGAGTAAGCAGTTGCTCCCCAAAAATATTGCAGCTTTTGTTGTCCTCTGAAAATCTTGTCCACTGATGATTACTTTCTTCTGTGAGCCAAATAGGATTGCATCCTTCCTTACCAATGAGGACACTGGCTTGTTCATTTGCACTCCTAGCATTGAAGTCACCCACTAGAAGGACTTCACTTAGTTGGGAATACGCTGCAATGTCATTTTTTAGGGTTGCAAAGGGATCTTTGTGGTTGAACCCCCCGCCTTTGTAAGTTCTTGAAACTTGCGGGGCAAAATAACATGCTGCGATTCTGATGATATATCCATTTTCTGATATTTTAAACCAAATGAATTCTTTATTTGAGTCTTCGTTTTCTAACTAAATGAGACACCCTTTTTTTCCCCCTTACTAAGACCATGATACCCCTGTGTCCCTTGCTGTTCTCTGCTGCCTTGTTCCACACTGCCATCTTCAAATACCCTTCAAATAAAGGTGTCTTACACCCTTCACGCTCGTGCGTTTCCACTAGACAAACTATGTCTCTATCTTCCGCATAGGCCCTAACCTAGGTCCCCGCCTCCAAGGATAGCCTCTATAGTTCCAACAAACTAAACTTAAGGAAACCTGAGTAGAGTTTGATTGTTATTTGTTTTGGCGTACCAGACTCAAAGTCGAGTCCTCACCCCTATTTGCCCATACTGTCTTTGTTTTGTATTTTTCCGCTAAAGGAATTTGTTGACCTTTCTAGATTACCGCCTTGCTGTTTTTTTTAGGAGGGCCAAAAAAGGCAATAATCGCTATGCCTTTGTACAACCATGCCCTTTTGCCCTCATCTCTTGCTGCTTTAACCTTTGACATCTCTTCCCTTCTTTCCTCTTGCTACCTAATAGTTAAATCTTCTAGAAAAAAGCGAGAGTCTCTTAAGAATTGCTTCTTGCTTAGCAGGATTTGCTTGTCATGTGTACTTGACATTGTGACTTTTATGGGTCTAGTTCTCTCGTCACTCAACTTGCCCACCCTCCACACTTGACAAATTAGACCTTGCTAAAGCATCTTGTCTCTCAAAAAGTCCCTTGCAAGATTGAGCATACCTTCATTTTCTCCATAATCTCTCACTCCTTTAATAATTATGTTTGTTGCTGTAACTTGTCTTTCTTTGATTTCATTATCTTGTATGGTGTTCACCTGGATGTTTGCCTCTCCTAAGTTAATGGTAGACTCGCTAACAACTTGTGCCCATGTTTTTTCCGTGGACCTTCCTTTCTCTTCTTCCCTTCTTTTCACTCCTTGATTGCTTGTTTGTGCAACTGCTTTCCCCTCCTCCTTTGATGTTTTAAGGTTCATCCCACCATTGCTTTCCCCTGCATCATCTTTCATGCTTTGCCAAGCATCCTTCATCTTTTGCCATTCCACCTTTCCTGCCAAGAGAGTTTCTTGCAACATAGACACTTGATCTTTTAAAACCTTGTTGCTTTCTGCTAAACCCTGATTTTCTGCTGTTAATATATGGATTCTAAGGTCTCTCATGTTCTTTGGCCTCCAAAGCCTCCAATCTCCTCTTGACATTTAGTAACTCTCGCACATATAGGTCAGGTGACTAGGTAAGAGGTGTCGATGTGGGCTGTATAAGGTATACTCTTTGCTGCCTTTGGCTCTGTTGTCGCCCCCCTTTTTGAAAGAAGGGTGGTTGTTTCTTATGCAGAGCCAAGATGCTTTCTCGTTGAGACATTTTTTTCTTTGTCTGCTCCCATTTTAAATGAGCTGCTCTACGTTTTAAAATACCGAAGAATTCTTTGGCATTAACCCAAATCCACTTCACTATTTTGATTGAAGATGCGATATTCACTTGACCTAAATGGCTTGTTTCAATAGAGAAGAGTATTCCTTGCTAATTTTTTTTAATGTAAGCTGCTGACTGTGTTTCCATTTTCATAGGGAAAAATAAAACACATATCACAAAGTGACAAAGCTCTGCCTGCCTGACCCCACCTGCTTGCGAGGTGCTTGCGAGGAAAGAGATACCTGTTCCTGTTGCTGTTGATGACCCCAATCGATTGCGTCCCATAAAAATTCCCAGATTGTCCACAAGAGAGCAGTCACATGGCAATTTCGGAGTTACGAGGGTCCCTCGCCTGAGAATTCCGCAATTTGGCATATTTGGTTCCGCGGAATATTTAGTATAGCACGGTGAAGCACCTTCGATGGGCACCTGGTCGTTCCCGATGTTTAAAAAAGAAAGATTTCCGTGCCATATACCTCCAAATTTAAACTATTACAGTTAGCAAATAAAAAACAATTTTGTTTCCTTCTCTTCAGTTTAATATTGGGAATTTGTTTCTTCACCGGATGCGTAGATTATTTTCAATTTGGTAAAGACGGAACGTAATGTCCAGCGCTGACCTACAAAACACTTTATTACAAAGTTTGAAGCAAAGACGTGAAGCTTAATCTGAAGCACAAACGACCTGCAAACATGAGCACTCTAATTCACAATGCCATGATAGTTACTATGGATCCCGAGTTAAGGGTTTATGGTGACGGGGCTCTGTTCATACAAGCTGATAAGATCCATGCAATTGGCCCTTCTTCCCATATTCTGAAACAATTTTCAGCGGAAGCTGCCGAGATTGTCGACCTGCGTGACCGCATTCTTCTTCCAGGTATGAAAACTCTGTCGTGTTCTTAATACAATTTCTTTAACAGTCCAGATTTTATCAACTTTAAAATGGTCGTCCTATTAAATTTGTTGGATTGGATATTTGTTCAATAAATCACCTAAAATACGTTGAAGTTAGTGAGCTTCTCACTTTATGAGATTTTGTTCTTATTTTCTTGTACAAACCATTTATTTTCTTCGTGAATTGACACATGGCCCCTTTCTTGTATAAACCATTTATTTTCTTCGTGAATTGACAAATGGCCCCCTAAAAGGTCGTTTTTGCCAATCTTATCGAGCCACAGTAAAGGTCGTTTTTGTCAAGTTTATCGAGCTACAATAAAAGGGGCCAGTGCAAGGATACACTCGTGAATGGAAGTTCTTGCAATGGGCAGATACACTCGTGAATGGGAAGTTCTTGCAATGCGTGTGTGTCGGGACTATCTCCAAAGCAGTGAATTCAAACACACGTTACTGGTATTAAGTAGAACATAACAATGGATATAGAGATACGTAACATAAAGTTCATTGAAGAAAGACATAAGGCTAATTGATTAAAGGAAAAAAAAACTTGCAAGTCAATGCAAAATCAAACGAAGTTTCGCAAGACAAGACCAAACTTTTGCCTCACCCATCGAACAAAGATTTTCAAGGCAACATCAAGCTTCTGTTTCACTGAAGGAGGGAAGCTCTAAATGTACACCTCAACTAGGCAATTGTACATCCAAAATGAGCCACTATAGAGCAACACCATTGACTCATCATGGTCATATCCCATATAGCAGAAAACAATCCCATGTGTCAACATATATGGCATGTGTCACAACATTGGCATCAACTGAAAAAGGGCCCAACAATTTCTGGCACAAGTGTCTCTGGCAAATATCCATAGGTAAACCATAGATCTCATCTGTGAAACTGATATAAGTGATCACAATCACAAAGGCATCAACCATCAAGTCACCCCTACATGTCAGGGGGTAACAGATAATAGATATAACCGTTGGTCCACTCTTTCAATTGTACCGCCCGATACACTGCTTGTGCATTTCATTATTGAGGTCAGTTTGTTCAATTTGTCAATTTTTAATCAAACATTGCAATTGCTCAGGATTTCAGATGCATTTGTACATATGGAAAAATACTGTAATTTTACATCCATGTAGTTTAGCTGTGTCGATGTTGGCACCATATTTCTATGAAATCTTGTTTATGTTTGAATACATGCATTTCATGCCCTATACAGTCATGGAAAATATGTTTATGTTTTATATCCTCTTTGGAATATTTGGTTGTTAAGAATGATAGATTAGTTCAGTGAAATCCAGTTACTATGTTCTTACTTAGTTGATGTTTTTTTTTATACATGATGTCTGATTATCCTTTCTTAATTTGAACAGGATTCATCAACACTCATGTTCATACATCTCAGCAACTAGCTCGAGGTATTGCAGATGATGTTGACCTTATGACTTGGCTACATCATCGAATCTGGCCCTACGAATCACAAATGACAGAAGAAGATTCTTACATTTCAACCTTACTGTGTGGAATTGAGCTTATACATTCTGGAGTATGTTCACTGCCACATATGCATTATAGGGCTGTTTAATTTGCTGATTTATTATTGCTATTAACGCTCTTTGTAAATGCTGGTAATTGCTGAAAATATCATGAAACATATCCCACTGGTTATGGTAGTTAAGAGTGCGAAAGTTAGTGTAGGAGTTTGTATGTGAGCTTCCCATTTACGATAACATCTTAGGTGGTGATTATGATTTGTTGATTCAGGTTTACTGATTCTTTTCGTGCATGGCTACCCTTTGCAAATAGCATTAAAAGTTGAAATATGGACTGTCTTTTGTACTTTTGTATAATAGTTTTTGTTAAAATAATGCTCGTCATTTTTTTTATCAGTAAGAAAGAGATTTTCTATTATCAGTAAATATGAAACACTATTACATATCCGCAGTGTAGCTGGGTCTGCCCAAGATCTGGAGTCAGACGGTAGACAGGGGTCAAAAAAGGAGAGATACATAGCATAAGCCAAATTGAAAATCTGACCATGGTTTCGGCAGCCCAACCCTTGTATAAAGGTGGCCTAACAAACTGTAAAATATACAGAGAAGAAGACATTCAGAGAATTAACAGCACCGAAAACTAGAGCAGAGAAGAAAGGAACAAAGTTAGTCTCTCATAGCAGATTCTGCTTCATCTTCATTGGCTTTACTGGTTGCTCCTTCCTTGGAATCATGATCCAAGCCTTTGCTTCCCTGCTGGCGCTGAAAAGGTGGCTTGGAGAAGCGAATGATTTCTTTCATGTGGCTAAGGTTGCTTTTTGCGTCTTCTTTGAACATACTCATAGTGAGTTTTACCATATCACCAAAACTTTCCCGTTTACGCATTGCTCTGGACATTATGAACTTAAGTCTCCAGTAGTTATTGATGACTACATCAGGTCCAAGTTTGAGTTTGAACTCAGCGAATAGTTCATTCTCCATGGCTTCGATAGCAGAGCATATGTGTTGAGGAGTCTCTGCGCGGAAGATCGCCTCCCAGTCTATGTTATCAGTCTCCTTCTGATGCGTTGACATGTTGATTTTTCTAAGCAGCATCGAGAGCCATTCTCTTAGGAGAACGGGGCCACTTGGTCTGGGAGCACGGTGAAGACTCAACCCAGTGTTGAGTGACCATTCTGTTGAATGGTAGATATCTGGTCTGGAACCATGATATAGACTCAACTTTGCCCTGAGTAGACTCAACCCAGTGTTGAGTGACCGTTCTGTTGAATGGTAGACATCTGGTCCGGAATCACGATGTGGACTAGTCTAGTACTGGTAGACTTAGCTTAGTTCTAAGTAGCCATTCTCTGGGAGAATGGAGGCGCTTGGTTTGTTACCAAGTATTTGACCTAGGGTCAAATTATGTAGCCCATGGCTGAGGCACTTGGTCTGTTACAAGGAAGGCACTGTAAGCCCTAGACTGGGTATAGGCATGTGTGACACTCTGACCCTTGATCTATGGGCTTTGTATACTTCTTCAAGGATTAGCTACCCTTGGTTAAGTTATCCTAGTACCAGATCTAGGTGTCACACAGAGTGTGAGGTAAAAGCATTAGTAACTCTTTTGGTTTATGATGATGTACTTTTGGAATTAAAAGGACCATAGGTAATGACCACATGGGCACTTGGAAAAAGGCTAAAGTCAAAAGTCAAGAATACATAAGGACTTTTGGACCATAGGTGAAAGTCAAAGATAAATAAGGACTTTTGGTAAAAGTCAAAAATACATAAAATGACCTTTTTGGTAAAAAGGTAAAAGTGAAATTAGGACAAGAATAAAATATTATTATTTTATCTTTCCTAATTTTGGTCCACTTACAGGTGACTAAAGGCTATAAAAGAAGATCAAGCCATTTCATTATGATATATGCTCTTGCTCTCACAGGTACTGCTGCAAATGAGAAGATCTCACAGGTGAAGAAAGTTCATGATTGTGCCCTAGCATGGATGAGTCTAGCTAGGGCATCATCATTCATGTGAAGTCAAAACCCTCAGCTAGGGTTTCATTCATCTTCAGATCCAGAACATTCTTCTTCAGATCTAGGGCAACCATCTTCAAATCTAGGGCAGCCATCTTCAGATCTAGGGCAGCCAACTTCAAATCTTCAGATCCGGGCAATCATCCTCCAGATCCGGGCTGCCATAATGTAGATCTGATATTTTTGGGCAGATCTGATATTTTTGGGCAGATTTGATATTTTTGGGCAGATCAGATATTTTTGGGCAGATCTGATACTTTTGGGGAGATCTGATATTTTTGGGCAGATCTAACATTTTTGAGCAGACTGTTGTTTTGGACAGTACTGATCTTTTCCAGTTAGATCTGGAAATTTCAGTTACTAGGGTTTGAAACCCTTGCTCTGATTTTTACTGAGAAAATCTTACCATAAATTGTGGTTTAACCCAGATTGGGGTTTGAGGAACTTTTTGAAGAATTTCCTAAGTCATCTCATTTAGGAAATGAGCTACTAATGCTTTTTGGGGTTTTTGTCCTTTGAAGGTTTCCCCAGTGAAAAAAATCTTGTGTCCATTGTGCTGATGTGATGAATGTTATTTAATTGCACTTGTTATTTGTTTAAGTTAATCTGCAAATTTTTAAGTATTTATGTTAATGCTAAAATTCAACATGGTATCAGAGCTTAGCATGTAAAAACACATTAAAGGGACATTGTTGTTGTTTTTACTAGATCTTGGGATAAGATTTGTAGATCTTACATTTGACTAAGTGGCAGAGATGGCCACCAATGGTTTCAAACCGGAAGAGAAGCTTTATGGTTCAACAAACTTCAACTCCTGGAAAGCCAGGTTGACAGCCATTCTAGATGAGAATGACTTAGATGACATTGTTCTTAATGTCACAGAAGAGCCAACAACAAATGCTGGTAGGCTTGCTTACAAGAGGAAGTAAGGTAAGGTTAGAAGAATCATCTATGATTCTATCAGAGAATCATTGATGCTCAACATCACATCTTTGAAGACTGCTAAAGAATGCTATGATACTTTGGTCAACCTATATGAAAAGAAGGCTCCCAGTCAGAAGAGAGTGTTGAAGAAGAGGCTACAAACTTTGAAGCTGAACAAAGATGGAAGATTGCACAGGTAAGAGATCAACTCGTTGCTATTGGTATTACTGTTAATGATGATGACCTTGTGCAAACAGTGGTTGATGGTCTCCTAAGCTCTTGGGAAACTTTCATGGCATCCGTCTGTGGACGAGAGAATCAACCAACCTTTGAAAGGCTTTGGCATAATTGCATAGAAGAAGAAGGAAGGAACTCTGGCAAGGTAATCAAGGAGGACAACCTTGCACTTGCAACAAAGACAAAGAAGTTTAAGAAGCCTTTCCCTCAGCAAAAGAAGGGAAACTAAGTTACTGGAAACGGCCCTTTCTCCCTCCTGATTTGCCGATCCCCGAATCAGATACAGATACGGAGGGGATACGACCCTGATTTGGCACGGATACGGATCTAAAAAAGTGGATATAGATCGTAAATTTTGGAAACAGATTGACAAAAATTGGAAACGAATCGACAAAATCAAGTACGGATCGGGCAAAATCGGGTATGGATCCGGCTAGATTTGATCCGCATTAGTAAACCCGGATACGTTTGGCCCATAAAAAAACCCGGATACGTTTGGCCCGCCTGTCAATTAAAAAATTATTAAATGCTTGTCTTTTTATGTTATAACCTACGCCGGTCTCTCTCGACTCTCAACACATCCGCGAGCACCAGCACTGAGCACGGCGAGCACAAGCAGTGAGCACCGATTCAGCACAGCACCGATCCGGCGAGCACAAGCAGCAGAGGTCGTTGGAGCAGAGGTCCTTTACAGCCGGGTGAAGTCGTTTACGGCTGGGTGCAACAGAGGTTGTTTTAAGTTTACGGTGGACTCGTTGGAGCACAGGCAGAGTTATTGGAGCTCTAGCAGCAGAGGTGACGTTGTTGGCATCCACGTTCCACTGTCCAGCGGCCAGCCTCCAGGACCCAGGTTAATTTTAAAATTTATATTGCCATGAGTTATGAATTTTTTTTATTGTTTCCAGAATCTGTGGTGATGGTTAGCCTCACCGCGGCGGATTGAACTGTCAGCCTTAAATCTGCTTTAGAGTTGGCTTTTTTAGATTTAAGGCTTAAATACTAGAATCAATAGCTTGCTTCTAAACAATTGATTGATGGTTCAGGTCAGCTCATGTGGTACCCTTTAGCGGTATAGCTTGGCATGCTCCTGGTATATGTTACATTTGGAAAACTTGAAAAGTTGAAACTAATATATAAACAAGCACTCATTTTTAGTGACTTCACTTGGATGACCTTCAAAAGAGGGTAATTATTTTAACTTTTAAGCCTTATGGAGTTCGAATTGTCAACCTTTATTTTTAATTTAAGTGCCTGCGAAGTTCGAATTTTTAATTTTCTTTTGATTTCAGGCTTATTAATAATTATAGAGCCATTGCTAAATCTGGAATTTTGTCCAGTAGAGCCATCATAATCTAAATTTGCCTGAGATTAATTTAATGCCAAAGCCAAACATAGTGATTTTGTTGCTGGAGCCTGGTGTTCTTCCTAGTTGGTTCTCTAGGGCATATCTACAATTTCATTGCATTTTCTATGTTTCCAGTTACTTCAGGAATGAGGCCTTTAAACTTTTAAAGTTTAGCCAAATCCTCCTTATAAATGGGATAAGAATCAAGATCCATCATCCATCATCTTAAGACTTAAGTACATAGTCATATATATTTATTATTATATAGTTTACTGTTTACATCGTCAACAAAATTGAAAATTTTGATAATTTAAAGCATCAACAATTGTCAATAACATTTTCAGACAGACCTTGGGCCTTCATTTGTAGCATTCTCGAATCTCAGTTTGATGGATGCAGTGATGCACTAGGCACCTTCTAGAATCTAAAGTTTAAAGTTTAAAGTGTGAGGCTGTGAGCACCAAACCATTGATTATAATTAATTATTATAGTCTACTGATTAGTAGATTATGCATACATTATGTATATTGAAGTCTGATATAGACTACTGATTCACTGAATTGATAATTTGATTATGCATACAGACTTTTAGTAGCATATTGATAATTCATAATTGATGATCAATTTGTAATATTGTATATTTTTTGGTCCTACAGGCCCCAGGGTACAGGTTACTATTTATTTGCAGACTGCATCATCATCATGGAATCATCATCTGTGAATGTTGGGGAACAACAAATTGAATCTGCCTCCATAGAGAAAACTGATCCAAAGTCTCCTCTTTGGAAATATGTCACTATTGTGGGGAAGATCCAAGGAGGGGGTTCACTAATATGGATTTGCAGTGAATGCCAAAAAGAATTCAAGGCATCCTACACCTGAGTGAAAGCACATTTGCTTGGGATAAAGAACAATGGCATTCGAGTATGCACTGGTCCACCTAAATCAGATGGAAAAGATGGAAATGGTTTGAGCAAAGAAAAACTCGCAAAATATAAGAAAGAACTGGATGAGGCAGATGCTAAAGCAAATGAGTCAAACGCTTCCTTTCAATTGAATCAATTCAAATAACCTACAAGAATGGGGGCATATTCATCAAAGACTCAATTTCCCTCTCATGATGATCATGAAACTGGTAGTCCTTCTAGTTCGAACTTCAAGCGGTCTAATTTGGGACCGCTTGAAAAGAGTTTTAATAATGATGCTCGAGGCACAGCGGATGAAGCTATAGGTCGGTGCATTTATGCAAATGACCTTCCTTTTAACCTTGTGCGATCTCCTTATTTGGTAGAGATGATTAGAGAAGTTAATAAAGCCCCAATAGGATACGTTGGCCCTGGTTATGAGAAGATCCGCACTACACTGTTGACAGGTGAGAAGCTACGTTTGGAGGGTGCATTGAACCCCATTCGTCATTCATGGCGCTTATCAGGGGTGCCCATCATTTCTGATGGATGGAAAGATCAAAGGAATAGGCCTTTGATCAATGTGATTGCTCAAAGCCCTAAAGGGGCAATGTTTTTGAAGGCAGTGGATTGTGAGGGGCAGCAAAAAGATGCTCAATTCATTGCTAACATCTTGATAGAAGCAATTGAATTTGTGGGGGCAGAAAATGTTGTCCAGGTCATAACAGACAATGCAACAGTGTGCAGAGCATCGGGCCTAATTGTTGAAGGCAAATCTCAGCACATCTTTTGGACCCCTTGTGCTGTTCATTCATTGAACCTAATGTTGAGCAAGATGGGGACTCAAATTGAGTGGATGCGACTTATTTTTGAGGAGGCAAAGGAAATACAAGCCTTCATCACAAACCACCACATGTCCCAAGGCATTTACAGGGAATTTGCAAAGTTGGAGCTTCTTAAGGTACCAAAAATCTAAAGTTTAAACTTGTAAAGTTTGTTTCATAAATCTTATAGTTATGACTCCAAATTTTAATTTTTAGAATTATATTTTAATTTATTGAAATCTTGAGTTGTCACTTGCAGGTTGCAGAGACTCGTTTTGCCTCTCACATCATAGTCTTGACGAGGCTTATGCAGGTGAAGGAATCTTTACAATCAATGGTATGCAGTTCTCTTTGGAATCAATGGAGGCAATCCCAAACTGAAAGAGCACAAGCAGTGAAGACGTTGGTTGTTGATGATGAATGGTGCGATAAGGTGGAATACCTCTTGGCATTTACTAAGCAATTGTGGATTTGATACGTATGTTTGACACAGACAAGCCCAATTTGGGAGAGGTGTATGAGGGCATTGACTCCATGATAGAGAAGATAAGAGTGGTCATCAATGCCAAGGAGCAGGACCCAAATGAAGTCTTTTACAAAGAAGTAAAAGACATATTGACCAAAAGGTGGAACAAGATGACCACTTCATTACACCTTTTGGCCTATGCAGTGAATCCTAAATATTATTCCACAGAGTTGCTAAATGATCCAGAAAGAACTTTGCCAAACAACGACCCAGAAGTCTCACAAGGATATAAGAAAGCTTTGAGAAAGCTATTTGTAGATCCTGATATTTCCTATATGATTCGTGAGGAGTTTTCACATTTTGTGGGATCTGAGGGTCTGGGTGCAGGTAATGATCCTTTTTCATCTTAAGCATCAAAATCATTGTTATTTCAATATGATTTTCTTAGATCATTTCAAATTCATTTAAGATATGAGGGTTTGAACTTTGAAATTTGGGTGCAGATATTGAGACTATGCAGGACAAGACTAGACTAATCCCACTTAATTGGTGGAACTTCCATGATGGGGAAATTCCAAATATCCAAAAATTGGCCGTCAAGATCTTGTCACAAGTTGCTAGTTCCTCATCAGCAGAGAGGAACTGGAGCACATATGGCTTCATCCATTCGGTGAAGCGAAACAGATTGGGATCCAAGAAGGCCGAGGAACTTGTTTATGTCCATTCCAACCTTTGCCTTCTGTCACATAAGAAGGATGAATACAAAATGGGGCCCACCAAACTATGGGATATAGAACCAGAATTGCCTGACTTGGATATGACATTGAATGCCATGTCTCATATGAATCCATTTGATGAGGAGGTACCATCAAGTGGACATGGAAGTAATGCTCCCGCTTCTACTTCTAGAGACAATCAAAGTGCTAGTGTTGATGTGGGTCATCGTCACCTGGACGAAGACATTTTTGATGATATGTAAATGTAATTTATAATTATGTTTTGAACGTTTGAACTTTGAAGTTGAACAATGAACAATGAAATTATGAATATGCATAATGCAATGTGCATTGACAATAGGTTGCCACTCAATTCGATTTGTCATTGACAATAGGTTGCCACTCAATTCGATTTGTAATTTGCATATTTGTTGATGATGAGAATTATCATATGATGTATTATGTTAAATTGTTAATATGTAGTTTTATTATTTAATTTAAAATTTAAATGATGAACGTTAAATTTTATATATATATATATATATATATATATAGCCGTTTCCTTGCCGTATCGTATCCAGTTTTTTTGAAAATTTGCCGTATCCGTGTCCCTCCCCGTATCTGTATCCGTTTCTGTTTCCGTTTCAATGCAACTTAGAAGGGAAAGAAACCTCAAGGTAAGTTTTCTGACATGTCAAAAGTGGAATGTTATAGTTGCCACAAGTTTGGACATTTTTCTAGAGACTGCAGGAAGAACAAGAAGAAACCCAAGAGAAGGTTTCAAGCATCTGTTGCAGAAGTAGAGGAAGAAGAAGATGAAGAATCAAAGAAGAAGAAGAAAACCAAGGCTAACAAGGATAAAACCCTAGAAGAGAGTACTACTTGATTTCTGCTCTCACTGGTTCTTTCACAAATTGTTCCACTTCTTGGTTGGTGGATAGTGGTGCCTCCAGGCACATGACTGGTAACCGTGGAACACTCACCAGTTACAGAAAGAAGAAGTTTATCACTCAGGTAGAACTTGGAGATGACTCCACTTACAAGATTGAAGGAGTTGGCTCAACTTCACTTTAACTTGACTCAGGTATGGTTCTTCATATTGATGATATTCTTTATGTTCCTGGTTTAAAGAAGAATCTTTTATCTGTTGTTAGCTTAGAGGACAAGGGCTTTAGAGTCCTCTTTATGGACAAGAAAGTCCTTCTATGGGCAAAGAATGAAGGTCTAAGCTCAGCAGTACAGATTGGGGTTCAAGAGGGAGGCCTTTACATGGTTTCTGAGGATTCCACTCATGCAGTTGATCCATGTGAGCTGTGTCATAGAAGGTTTGAACACCTTCGCTACACAACACTTCCAGGATTACAGAACATAGTCAACAAAGATGTGGTCTTCCATGAGAAAGCTGTGTATCAAACACAAGAGCTTTCAAAGGAAGATGAAGTACCTCCACTAGAGTTTCCAGTTTCAGAAACTCAGAGGGAGGAAGAGGAATTTGAGGATCAAATTCCAGATGTTCCAGAGGACACTAAAAGTCCATCAGAAGAACTACTTGAAGTTCCTCCTTACAAAAGGAGATCAGCTCTGTACCAAGAAATGGTACAAGAAGGCGAGAAGCATAAAGCTCCTCTCGGGACTTTTAGAGAAAGACCACAAAAGTACTCAGTTCTTATGAGTCAACTTGACAGTGCAGAACCTTCCAAAGAAGCAACAAGTCAACAGGTATGGGTTGATGCCATGATTGAAGAGTACAATTCAATCATGAAGAATGATGTGTGGGAAGTTGTTCCCGGACCAATAGGAAGGTCAGTATTGACAATTGCTCCTATTGACAGGTATACTACCTTTAGAACCTGTTATCCAACTTTTTGTACCATAGTTGGGTTACCTGAGGAGCCGCCGGTTGACAGACATGTTCAATGTCTGATTTCAGTGTATCAGTTGATCCGTCTTCATGTCTAGCAAATATTGGCTAGCCAGTTTTTCATTTGAATAATTTTGACCATGGCCCCGGGGGGTTTGTAATAAAATGCGCTAGTAGGGTTTTTTTTTGAGTGGTTTGGTCTCCTGAGACGTAGAATCTCAAATAAGGTATTCCAGGGAGTTTTTTGCCCCTGACAATTATGCTTTGCCTTCAGCCGAGTATAATTGACGAGGTTTTCTCCTGCTTCCTCCAAAGCTGGAATGCCCGATGTTGAATTCTGGGCCTTAGGGGGTATTTAGAGCCCAACTGAGTATTATAAACCTACTAGGCATTATTTAGGTAGAACATGGTCATGTCCTAAGTCATCTGGACATATAAAAAAAATTTCGAAAAAATCTTTTTCGAACGAGGAAAAAATTATTTTTTAAAATTTTAAATTATTTTCCTAAGTTTTTTGGGTTAATTTTTCCATAAATTAAATGGAAAAAACCTGTTTGTAATAAGTTGGTCATCCGGAACCCGAATTCAGTGATTGAAGGCTCTAACCTTAAGCCAAAAATCATTTATGATCAGTCGGCCAGCTATCTCCAACTTTTAGATCATCATTCAGCCACATAACTCATATTTGATCAAAAAAGTCAGTTTTGGGGAAGATATTGATTAAATATTAAAAATGAATATTTTGGAGAAAATAAAAAACTCTCCAAAATTAACCAAATTGAATGAAATAAAAGGCTAAATGACATGGCACGGAGCATTTCTGATGATTCCAATTAATATCGGTCCGTTTTAGATCAAGTATCGGAGTGTAGCTGTTGAACTATCAGTAAAAAATTTGCCCTCTTTGGTCAAATCCGTTTTTGGTTGAAGTGTGGGTTATCTATTGGTTGGGTGATCATTACGAGGGAGGATGAGCCACCTCACCCACCCTCATTACCCCAGCACTCAGTTGTAGCTCAGTTCAACTCCAAATCATCATGCCGAGCTCATTCAATTACTCCGGTGTTACTCTTAGTTTGGTTTTAGGGTTTTAGCCTTCTCTCTTTGTATAAATAGAGGCTCTTTGAGCTCTATTAGGATGGACTTTTGTAGCAGAGTTACTCTGAGAAAATTGTATCAAGCATTTGTTTTAATTTGTTAATAAAGATCAGACTTTGGAGGTCCATGAGCTCTTGGATGTGGTAGTTTTTGCAATTGGTTGAGGTGATATTGTCTCTAACCCCTATTTCTTTAATGCTTATGTGAGATTAAATTGTTTATTTGGTAGCTCAAGAGGGCCATTGTTGGCATAGTAGAACAATCATTTGTAGTTCAACTTGATTGTTTATGCGAAGTAGATTAGTATTTTGATGGACATGAGTAATCAGTATATACGTAATGTTGATCATGATCCAATTTTCTTAGCATACTAGCATGTATTTTGATCTCACGTTTTGTGTTGAGTTGTAGTGTGTTTTTAGGCTTCACAGGTTGAAGAAGGGTGTGAGCTCAGCTGCTTCTATCCCAAGCTTCAAGCAACCTTTTTAATCTAACACTTTCATTGCAGGACCTACAAAGATCTTCTTCTTCAAAATACAAAAAGAAAGCTGGGAGTCTAGCTCTCTCTCTTGGGTTCCATCCATAATTTCAAATACTTTCTTGGTTACCGAACTTCCCTCTTCTAGTTCTCTCTTTGCTCCTTGATCCCCTTGTTTTTCTTGCTTGCTAGCATTTTCCTCCTTGCTTGGTTTTGCCCTTTCTTATATTTTCTTCATCACTGCCCCATTTTACTCTTTTTACTACTCATTTTCTTCTTTTTGGATAGTCCTAGTGTGCCCTAGTTTATGCCATTTTTTGGCCTCTTTTTGCCCTATTTTTTGGGCCTTCTTCCATCTTGTTTTTGGCTTTTTCTTCCCCTTTTTGTTCGCTGTCCTGTTTTTTGATTTTTATGACAGCCATCTTCCTTCTTCATTGCTGCCCCGTTTTCATCATTTTTTATATTCCTTTGGCCTCATAGTTGACTGCCCTATTCTTCCCTTTTCTTGTCTTTGACCTTCTCTTTGTTTTCCTTCCTTCTTCCTATATTTTTCTTCTTATTTTCAGCCTTCTTTGCCTTACTCTTTTGCTCTCATTCAAACTTCTTTTTTTCCCTTTTTGCAAAGTTCGAGAAAAGTTTCAAGTAAAAGTAAATCACTCTCCTTTTTTTACGCAAATTATAATGATAGTAGAGTTGTATGCTTTTATTTGAAAAGCCCTTTCAAGAATTAAATTCCTAAAGGCAAATTGTAATAATTTCAATAAAGTACTTTTGTTTGAGTGGGGTTTTTAAGTCCCCACTCTCATCCTCCCCCATTTGGGGAGGCTTGTGTTGTGTTTACTTGTGTATGCTTAGGTTAGATTTGCTTGTCTTCATCATTATTTGCATCTTATTCTTAGAATAATCGTTAATCCATCACCTCTAATTTATTAATTAAGTTGATTACTCTATTTTTAATTGTTTATCTTTTTAAGTAAATCAACTGCTTAAATCTCTCGAATCACACCATAAGGTGGATCAAGAGTGCTTTCTGTCGAAGAGTTTAATAACTCATCTTTGCTTCTTGTTCACATTTGTTTAATCAATTAACTCTTAAGTAATACTCTTGAACTTGCAGAAACAAAAGTCAAGAGCACTCTCTATTGGGGAGCATCTTAGTACTTGCATCATCCTTGCATTAGTTTCATATAGATTAGATAAGACTCTTGAACCTTCGTCATAAGACAAGGTCAAGAACGCTCTCTGTTGGAGAGTCTAATTAATTAATGTAATAAAACCTTCAACACACACACCCTTTTAATTAATTAACTCTCTTCCCTCCTTGCCGGAGTATGCTCTGACCGATCCCAGATCGAAATACCCAGAAACGTGTTGATGAAATTGTCATTGATGCCAACGGGGACTTGCAGTGGCCCCACGGGATGTCATTGATGCCACCAAGATCCACCTGCAGTGCCTTGATCCCTTATAGAGTGGGTTTGTGCCTTGAAGCACCTTGTACCCAGTTAACAAGGTTCCTGTACCCACAAGCTTGGATCTTGAAGTCACCACCTTGCTGAAGATGTCTTGAAGCACCTTGTACCCAGTTAACAAGGTTCTTGTACCCACAAGCTTGGATCTTGAAGTCACCACCTTGCTGAAGATGTTGAAGACCCTGCTGATGATGCTGAAGACCCTGCAGATGGTCCTGAAGCCTTGATGGATGTTGGAGAAGCCCTAGATGGGTAGAAGAAGCATTAATGACCCATTATGTGGTCATTCATGCTATGATGATGTCATGGGTCCCCGAGAGAAGGTCTGGCAAACCCACATGTGATGTCTTGATGTATCTTGACCATAGAGGTCCCCGTGCATGGCTAAGGTGGTTGAAGAAGCCGATGATACCTCTTGCTTGATGAAGAAGCACTGAAGAAGTCCTTGGACCCACACTTGATGTTTTTATGGCTCTTGTACCCTTGTAGGAATGGTGAAAATTATGTGATGATGAAACACACCCTTGCAATGTGATGGCTTGGACCCACACATATGGAGGAGCTTTTGGATACTCTTGATGGACCTTGAAGATGATGACAACCTCGTTGAAGAAGTCCACCTTGAAGATGATGACACCTTCAACAATATGATGATGCATGATGTCCTTGAGGGTTGTGGTGACCTAAGTTATACATTGGGGTATGATCAAACCCCATAGTTGACCATAACATGGTGGAGCACACCCTTAAGTATGGTACAATGTCTTATGGACATTAAACATCTTATTTATGATGATCTTGTTGAAGGTCGACCCCATTAAAAATATAAAATTTTCAAACTACAAGATAAAAATAAAAAATAAAATATTAAATTGTTATTTGGTATGTCGGCCCAATAAAAACTTATGGAAATGTATATAAATAGGCCCTCACGATTTCCTTTTGAGGGTGCGCATTCGATGAGGAAAATTTTAGCTCTGAGGAAATTCGTATGGGACTGAGGCGACCACAGGAGCAGATTATGTTTTTTAATCTCTGTCAGATTTCGAGTGTCAAAGAAGGATACAGTTGCAGATTCAATTCAATCTTCTCTAATTTTCGTTTTGAGGCAGCCAAGACGCAGGAGTATTGACTGAGGGAAACACAGATCTAATTAGAAATTAATCTCATCCGTTGGGACTCGGGAGAACGGAGGAATAACATCAGTCCATTGCATCCAGCTTGCAGCCTGTAAGGGATACTCGGGAAAAGCAAGTGCAGTTGTGGAAGGAGTTGATACTAAACTATTGCAAGCATCATAAGATCTATATCGTTAGTTTAGAAGAAGAATTTCCTTTTTTTTCTAACCCAACAATTGATAGAAAATTGAGCTACGAAGATAAGAAGGTCTTCCTTTCAGCATTAGTTTCTAAAGGTCGAGCTGAATGGCTAGATAAAGGACAAAAAAAGTGTTTAATTCTTTGATGTCGAATCCAGGATTGGGCTGAGTACATATTAAAATTTGCTCGTGAGAATGGCCTGGAAGATGGTGTTATGACTCTTGAAGAAATTCGATCTGGTGTTGAGTCAAGAGGAACAACTGATATGATTTGAGGTTTTTCATATCGACTAAAGGAACTCGACAGCAACATATTGAAGAGTAGAACAGTACCGAATTCCTGAAGTGTTGTACCAGCACATGTCTTGGAAACCCTGGGTGGTCATGAACAACAGCAGTAGGCAAATGCTGGACTGAGGAAGAAATTCGGTGGAGGATTCATGCACAGACCCTAGATCTTTTCTCTTTTTGGAGTATACATAGTAAAGGATTTTTGCAGTTTTAAAGCATTAAAAGTAGTCTGAATTTATTGGCAGCAACAGTGTATTGTGAGTGTCTGAAGCAGCCCTATATTCGAGTTTCCACAGAGACACATACTTTCAGTGTTGAGCAAACAGTCTGGTTTTTATCTTGGGTTCTCATCATATGCTGCTTCCTTCTTACCTTTCTACGGAGCGAGGTTTCATTGATGCCCTTCTCCACTGACATGTGATGTTTTACCAGCATTAGCAGCAGCAGATCCAAGGTGTTGGAGGCTTGTCCGCACCATACAGTTTGTGTTTTACAGCAGACTTCTTTTAAACATCTTTTCATGCCTATATAGTCCATGACCTAGTTGTGCAAATAGTCATGTGGTGAGCTACGGTTATACCAGCACTAGTTCTGAAGGAAGTTTGCTTTGACAAGCACTGTGCATAAGTGAAGTATACAGTATGGAAGATATATAGTAAGTACCATGTGTATGATGAAGAATGCTGTGGTATGAAGAGATCAATGGAGTATGTATCCAGTGGTGTATAAACAGTATGAGGTAAGTTTGCTATACTCTACATGATGAATGTACAAAAGTATGAAACAATGATGTGTACAAGCACAGTGATGTGTCTAGAAGAATGTATACAATAGTGCATCTACAGTAATGTATACTGGGGTAGAAACAGTAAAATAAGTAGATGCTTACAGCAGTATATAAACAAGGTACACCAATGGTTATGACACAAATGTAAGTGGTAATAACATACACAGTGTATACATGTATAAAGATGTTGATTGTGATGATGCACTATGAAGACAATGTATACAGTGGTGTATAACCAAAGTGACATACAGTGGCATATTTATGATGATAATGCCTATGATGCCTAACACTCTATGATAATATGTAATGTATAAGAAAAGAAAGTACAGTATACAGTAGTGAAGTGTTGACACATGATAATGTTGTATACCTTATACTTGATGAGATGAAGATGATGTTGACCAAGTAGACAAGATATGACAAGTTGTATTGCAGAAGTTTGACCAGCAGACTGTTACACCTACATCTATGAAGACCTTGATGATGATCAGAGAAGAGGATGAGCAGACCTATGACCAGCAGTAATGATGTGCAAGAATTGATGTTCCAGACCTTTCCTTGACAATGATGATGGTGACAATCTTCAGAAGTATCACCTAGAGTTGCAGCAACGAGAAGAGGATGACCAGCAGTGAAGAATGATGATCAGAGAAGAGGATGAGCGACAGAGGTTGATAAACAAAACCATGAGCAGACCTAACAAATGATGATGAACAGATGATAAGCAAATTATGAGCAGCGTTAATGAGTACAGGTGAGGAGCAGAGATGATGAGTAGAGATTGATACAATGAGCAGCGTTGATGATGAGCAGATGATCAACAGTATTGACCAGCAGCAGAACAGATTGAAGAGACAGATGATGTTGATGTGACACAGTGACAGTGAGCTTTAATTGTAAAAGCAAGCTTGTCTTGCTTTTGAGGTTAGGATACCTCAAACCCTTTTTAGCAGGGTCTAAGAAAACTAGGCAGGGTCCTGGATGCAGAGTAGGTGCTCTTCATATTAGTAGGTGCTGATTTTACCTAACGGTTGTAGCCGGACCAAAACTAATACAAAAAGATTACAAAATTATATGGTGTTGTGTTCTTTTGTGTTATGGTTCTTGATGATTTAAATGCTATGATATGTGAATGATGAAGTTTATGAAATGATTATGAGATTGGTAGAATAATGGAATGATGAATTGGTAGTTAATTGTGACAAGTTAAGAAAGGTTGTAAAATTGGCTTTACACTGATTCACCCCCCCTCTCAGTGTCTAACAAAACGGCACTGGATCTTTAAACGCTACAAGAGTAATTTAATAATACTTAAACACCCATAACCAATGCACCGACGTTGTAGGGATTCTTCCAAAGTACTTCCTAGTAGAGGCGCCGAAACTTCCTGCTGTCTTAGATTCTTGACTAGCTGGTCAATCTTGGCG
>LPNX010090107.1:0-28853 GCA_001517045.1 Pseudotsuga menziesii | reverse complement strand
ACGGATCAACTGATACACTGGAATCAGACTTTGAACAAGTCTGTCAACTGGTGGCTCCTCAGGTAACCCAACTTATGGTACAAAAAGTTGGATAACACCCCCATCATATGGTTGACGTCATGTTGATATGGCATTTGATTATTGGTTTGGTGGGGGCTATTTGGGAGAGGTGGCTCCTACCTCGTAAGCTCCAATAACTACAACTCCAAGCAAATTCCCCAATCATCTCTAAGAGCTCACGCCATCTCATCTTCAATGGAAATGCGTCCCTCCTTTGCCTCACGTTTTTATGATGTGGCTTCATGTGTATAAGTTGGTAAAGATTGGGGTGTAGGCGCATCTCTCTTGTGAGAGGCGACGCCTCCACAATGAGATCACAACAAACATATCCCTTGAATATCTCTACAAGTCCCATTTAACTCATGCTCTTTTCTAGTGAATAAAGCGCTTTCCTAGGGTTTGAATTTCTATTTAAGCGAGGTTCTCTTCCTCCATTTGGACAAAAAGCAAGGAACCTCTACTCTTGTATTATGTTTATTGTTGATATCTGAATAAAGTTGAAGGCTTTGGAGGCTTATGAGGTGTGACAAGTTGGTGCATATGCTTTTGTGAATGAGGTGATACTGCTGCAATTTCATGCTTTGTGTAAATTTCATAATTAATCTGGCTTAGAAGGCTCTTTGTAGCACATAGGGTAAATATTTGCAGTTGTCAAGTTATTTACTTACTCTTTTACTCTTAGCGATTTAAGAAGGCATGTTTTATTAAGTTGTAGCTCATGCTTTTTTGGTTTCCACTTGTAAAAAATACCAGAAATAATGTTTTTATTGTAAGTGTGATAAGATTGTGCAGATCATCATCCCAAGTAAAAGGTTGAGCTAAGTTGCATCTCCTTTTCTTGGATTTGGATTGAAACACTTCTTATTTTACCAACAAACTTCCAAGCTTTCCAAGAGATTCAAGCTCGAGCAACTACTTTTTCTTCTCTCTCTAAAAACTTCAAACTCTCTTTTTCGGTTACTTTATTTTTACAAGTAAAAACATATCCGAAAGTTTATCATGTTTATTTACTTGTTTAATTAGATCTAAAGTGCTTTTAAAAATCTACATTCTAAGCTTAGATCTAAACTATCTCTCTTTGTGCTTAATGCCATAATTATTTTTCCTATATTTTGTAAGCAATAAGTGGGTGTATTTTATTGTGTTTTTAGCTAACCTACTAATCCTTTTGGTGAGTTTTTGCTTCCTGGTTTTTAGCAGGTTGAAGAAAAAAGAGAGGGAAATGCTATCGAAATTTCAAGTTTTTGGCCATCTGTAGTACCCAAAGTACATCCTTCTCCCCCCTCCTTCATTCCTCTTGTTGCCACCTAAAACACACTTAACCACGAAAAGTTTCCCACACAAGGTTCCCTCCTAGATCCGCAAGTCAATCCCAAAGATGGTTGGGTGCTCAATAGGAGGACACTAAGTGCCACGAGGTTCCGAACAACCACTACCCCTCTAGCTCCACAAGTCAACCTTTTTTTTCTCAATTTCTTATCAAGATAAAAGTTGGGTCCCTATTAATCTAGCCAACTCAAATCTTCTTCCTTTCTTGTCACCCAGGGTCGGACCAACCGACAAAAAGAGTGAATACGGGGCGAAGATTGGGGCAATGTTTATTTACTTCGAAAAAAAGAATTAAAAAAACGTTAAAGAGATTTAACTACAGTAGCCAGCACAATATTGCAAGGATTACAAAGCCAAATCACTTACAAGGTGTGGACAAAAAATAAAATAAAGCTAAATAACAAGCTAATCCTAGCCACTCAATCCACTTTCCGAATGGAATGGATGGGGCAACAAATAAACTTGCGGATATGAAAGCTAATTATTCTAGCCCTTCTTCAATTGCTATGCAAGGGTGGGCAAGCCCAACATCCTTTGCATGGAATGTATGACAAATTTAAAAGAATAACAAATGCTAACCTAGCCACACAACTCTCTTCCTAAATAAGAGATGGGGCAAACAATTAAAAGTAAATAATGGGAAATAACAAGCCCTATCTCTTCTTTACTTGCAATGCAAGGGTGGGCAAGCTTTACCTCCTTTGCATGCAAGGGATGGCCAAAATATATGCTTCAAATATATCTTTGAAATCAAACAAATAATCAAGTCCAAGAGACTCTCTTGGACTTATCTCTTGGACTTGTTACAGTGACTGAAATGCCAACACTTTTAGATAAAGAAAAATGAGAAAAAGAATGAGGATTTGACCACTTTGAGGCAATGGGTTTGAAGTGGTGACCCTTGGGAGTTTTTTGCACTATTTTCTGTCCAAATTTTGATAGAGTCTCCCCTTGGGACACCTTGCATACAAGTGCAAAAATTTGCTCAAGATATGTAATAAAAATTATAGAATCAATGGCTTCAAATAACTTGTAAAATGAAGATTTAAACTAGACTTGAAGATGCAAATAGAGATAAAGAAAAATGCAGAATGTTTTTGAAGTAAGGAGTTAGTGTGTTCTTTGCTCTTCAAATAGTTGAAGAAGTGGGGCATCTAATCAAAGGATCCCACTCTCCAATCCGGATAACTTGTAACTTGAAAGATAAGCTAAACAAACACAAAGAGGTGAAATTCTTTCAATGATTAAAGAAATCAAGCTATTCAACCAAGAAATGTTTGAAGTTCTTGAATGCAAGAGAGAAAAACTAATAAGATCTACACAAACTGAAAAGATTTTACCAAGGAAAAATAGTTTGCATCTTTGCCCCACTTGTACTTGAAAATCTTGAGAAAACAGGAGCAAGTCACCACCAAAAAATATAAGGTCTCCTCCAAAGTTTTTTATTAAAAATGCCCAATGGCTAAAAATTACAGTAATCTCAAAGAATGAGAGCAAAATGGAAGCAAGAGAGAGCAAGAGAGTGAGAGTGTTGCCTCCTTTCATGCACCTAAGGGGATTTTGCGTAGCAGAAATCTTCAAGCTGCTAAGTGCGTCCTTGAGGGCAAGTCTCGAGTCAGGTGCTGTCACATGATCTTGACTCCTCCGTTTAGGCCACTCCTAATGGAGCCAAGAGGGGTAGTCCCTATGAAAGAGTTTCTAAGGCTCTTGAAGTTTATTAAGTTATGGATGAGATGGTTGTTAGGCGTTTATAAGTGATTCACTGAAACACGATACTGCAATTTATAGTTTAGTTCGACAACATAAAAGGAGATATGGCATTCATGACATGATATGATTGAAAACAGAAACATAGATACAAATTAAACCAGTGCCAAAAATGGAGTCAAAATAAATAAGTGTTGTTCAAAAAGAGAAATGTTTTGCAGTGTACTTGGCCAGTTTTAATCTTATTCAATGATGAGTGAGTTAAGGGGAAACAAAATTCTTGATATATCGCGAGGTACTGGGAATATGTCCGGATTTTGAGCAAAGTGGCTCCACACAAGAAAATGTGGGCTAGATGGAGTCGTGGGGGGGTGTTCAACACTACACCAACAAGGATGTAGCCTAATGGGACCCCACGATCACTTTCTAGTTGTTCTCGCTTTCCCTAAAGAATTTGCCCACTGTTCCTCAGGTTCGTTACGCCGGATTTTCGTAATGTTCAAGGGTTGTAAATTTTATTAATGTGAATTGATTAATTAGATGTGAGGGATTAATACTGCTTTTGATATCCCCAAGTGTCAGACTAAGCTGCGAGGGGTATAACATACACAGTAGAGGAAAATATTTATTCCAAATTTGAAGAAAAAGAAAATCTAATCTATACAGCCCTTGACGGACAGATTGTGCGTTTGTGCTTTATTCTAACCAGTATATCAGTTTGGCATATAAGGAAACTACAGTCAGGGATCTCTTTCAGGACAAACCCTTACTCGGGAGGTCAAGACTGGGTTAGATCTACAAAGAAATAAAGCACATATATATTGGAAAATAGATCTAACTAGATGCAAAACCTTGAACTGATATAGAACTTAAAAGAAAGCAGTAAATAAAAAATCAATCACATTGGGCGATACAGGCTTCCCCCAAATGGGGGAAGGGGGTTGTGGGAGCTGTAATCCCACTTGCTTTTTATTAACTTTATTAAAATATGATTTTTTAGAGACAGGATCGCCTTTTGACCCTCAAAATCAGTAAAAAAGGCTTACAAATTGCTAAGGAAAGAAGGGGAATGAAGAAGGGGGGAAGTGGGTTGGATCTCGGGTGCTCCGGAAGGCTTAAAGCACAAAATTTTGGCAGTGACTCCCTCTTTTTTTTGTTCAACCTGCTAAAAACCAGCAAGTTAAAAGTTTACAAATTAGTGGATTAGTGCAATAATACAATAAGAAAATACACTACTAAGTATTAGCAAAGATTGGAAAAATTTGGGATTTAAAGTACTAAGTAATAGCTGCTAGATTTAGGCTTATAACTATGATTTAGATGCGCTTCAGATCTAGTAAAATAACAAGCTAATCTTTATAATAGAACTTTTCTTTTTTCTTTTAAAACGAAATAGCTTGCTTCAACAGGTAACCAAGATAAAGTTTAAAATTTGAGAGAGGAAGAAGAGAAAAGCTTTGCTCAAGCTTGAATCTTTCTGAGACTTGAAGGTACTGACGAGCACAAGAATTTGTAGTTTCTTCAAGATTTGAAGAAGAGGACGATGCAACTTAGCTCTTTCCCTTACTCCAAAGCTGCAACCTTAAAAACTTATTCACACTTGCACAAAAAATGATCAAATCTTGTACATTCAACCAATGGAAACCAAAAGAGCATAAATACAACTTAATAAACAATGCTACTCTTGAATCTCAAGAAGCCAAATTGTAAGTAAATAAATTGAAGCATCAAATATTTAGCCTATGTGTTTCAGATAACCCTCTAAGCTAGATTGATTACCAATTCGATATCAAGCATGAACAAATTAAAACAAGATTACCTCAATAAGCATACATCATTCACCATGTGACATGAACACCAATGGACCTCCAAAGTCTCAATATTATTCAGATGATAACAACAAACACATTACATGAGCAGAGGTTCCTTGCTTCCATCCAAATGAGGAAGAAGGCCTCGCTTAAATAGAAAAAGAGAGACCCAGGGGGGCCTCACCAACAATGAAGATCAACCTAGAGTGTAACTGAGTTGAACTGAGCTAATCAGGAGTGGAACTGGAGAGGTAGATGCCACCTCTCCTACCAACTCACTCCCCAAGGGTCACATCACCCAACCACTCCACCAAACTCCCACATGTGCGAGTCTTCCACACGTGATTGTACGTACTCACGTCATCCTCCATATCTCATGCAATCATGCGATATGCCACACAAAAACATAATGTTTTACCAAATAAAAAATATAACATGGTTTTTTTATTCAACACATGGGGAGGGGTCCACCTTCACCCACTCTAGTGCAACCTTCACCTAGCTAGCGTGAGCCTTTCACTTTGACGTCATCCACTTCCCTCAAATAATTCGTAACTATCTTTTCACCAAAGTTTGACTTGCCACTATAGCACCAAAAAAATATACCATGGTTTAATTTTATATTTGTTGTGTTAGAGGGGTCCACCCCAATTCCACTCACATCCATGCAAGACTAGCATGAGTTCCATGTTGACATCATCCCCCTTGATTTGAATGCTTTAAAACATTAATATTAACCCAAAGTTTGAGTTTCCTTCATAACTTGAAAATGATCGCATGATATAAGGACCCACATGCCATGCCATTTCCTCTTTTAAAATAATGATTTTTGACTTTTTTGTATTTTTGGCTTTGGTGCAATTTCTCATAATTTAGCATTTAAATGCCATTCCGAAGCTCTAATAGCCAATTAACGCCTTCCGGGGTGTTTTAGTTGCCCGAAACATAGTGAAAGTGGCTACTAGGGTAAAGATGCTGCTATGAGCATGAAAATGAGCCCAACCACGCCAAAAACAGACTTCGGATCACACTTTTTTTTACATTTTGAATTTTTCCATTTAAACCATTAAAAAATGGCTTAAAAAATGAGAATTTTTTCTTATTTTCTCGGAATAAGACGAAACTATAGGGGGACCTAGTACATGTTCATACGACTTAAAAACAAAGCCTAACACGCTTATATACATCGACACATGAACTTTAATAACCTCCTAAGGCATAACCACCAAGACGAAAATTCCATCTGTGGAGGAGCGGTGAAAAACTCAAAAATTATACATCGTTTATTCAACATTGTATAATTGACAAAGGAAAAAACACCTTGGAATAATCAAATTGATAGCCTAGTTCTAGGAAGCCAAGTCCTTTACAAAACGTTTAAGGGGGCTTCTCCTCCTCATTTGGGTGAGAATCTCGCATGCTCTTTGTTATCCATTTATTACAACGCCTCCAAGGGGTATGAACATGCATTTTATTAAAAAAAACGGACCACAACTGGTCTTGATGTAACCACAGAACCTTCTGAACTTTCTGAGCAATGATAATGGACAACTGGCTTGTTCATGACTTCGGCGGCTCACTAGAAATCCACTAAGTGCAAAATTAATGGATAATAGAGAGCATGCGAGATTCTCACCCAAATGAGGAGGAGAAGCCTCCTTAAATAGGAAAAGAGTGAGAGGGGACCCCATTTGCATGTTTGCCACTTGTCACATGAGAGAGGGAAGGGCCCATGGATAGGGGGGCACACTCCCTAGAGTGGGCAACTTCAAACTTAAGAAACACTTGCATGGGGGGGCCCTTTTTGCCTCTAATGTCACCTTAGGAGCATAATATAACATTTGGAAACTTAATTTCCCCTCCCCAAGTGACTTTCGACACTTTTCCAAAATTTGGCTTGCTAATTATTTGCCAATTTTCTTGATTTCCTTCACTAACTTAGGCAAACGTGTCCAAAACCTTAGCAAGTGTTGTCCAAATTACCTCAAACTTTTCCCAAGGGTGTAGGGGGACTCATGCCATTGACTTTGAGTACCTATACCCCTATTTATGGGCATTAGGTGCCACATAATCCTTTTTACATTACAACTTTTTTATGTTGAGAGACTTTTTTTAATCACCAAAAATTAAAAAATCCTAAGCAAAACTTAATGAAATTCCGCAAGACTTTGGATAATGTCTAGCATGGTAATATACAACATTCCTAGACCTTAATCACCCCATGGAATTGATCATTAGAACGCCTTTCACCAGTTTGGAGGAAATTTTGAGTGAAAAACTTAGATAATTAAAATCATTTAAAAGAAATTTTAATTATCTAAAGAAAAAAACATTTGGTGAAAGGACTTCCCTAATGATAAAGTCCTAGGCAACTAAATTTTACAAAAAACGACCCTCATGCTGATCTACATTACAAAACTCCCCGTAGGGATGCAGAAATTTCATAGAGAAAAGATAAGAAGAAAAACTGCCTCGCTTGAAAAACTTTATTAGGTACTTCTATCTCATCTTCAAGGCATATGGTACATGTGCATGGTATATGGTTGGCCACCTAGTTGGTTAGGTGGTCAACACCTCTTTTTCTTGAAGCATTTGTAATTTGTTTAGATCCATTTTCAAGGGTCAAAAGGTATTTCTTTTTTTCAAAAAGCATTGTAATAAGATTAATAAGGAGACAGTGGGATTCAAGCCCCCACACCCCCCTTCCCCCATTTGGGGAAGGCCCGTGTCGCCTTTTGTTTTGTTTGCTGCTTTTATTTGCTTAAAGTCTTTAGAGTAGTTTTTCTTTTGTGTAATAAATTTCAATCGAAGTTCTTTCCTTTAGTTTCTTTTCATTTTGCAAAATTGGATACTAACCCATCCTTGCTCTCCTGAGTACGGCCTTTAGGCCTGAAAGAGACTCTTGGTTGTAGTAATTAGTCTCACCATTTTTTTTTAGCTTTCGCAATTCTGATTTGGAATAAACAATTTTCCCTTCTGTGTATGCTCTTGCCCATTGCGTGTTCGCCTTGATCTTTGGGATAATGAAAAGCAAAAGTGTGCACTTTCTAAGTTTTTTTACATTTAATAAACAACTCACATTAATAAAATTGAACTCCCAATACATTATGAAAATCCCACGTATCAATCTTCGATATAGTGTGCAGAAATTCTTTAAAGGAAGTGGGAACCACTGGATAGTGACATCGGGATACCATCAGGTTGCACCCTCGATTGGTGTAGTGTTGGACACCTCCTAGATACTCCGATCCAACCCACATTTGCAAGTGTGGAACCACCATTGTCATAATCTGGACATCGTCCTTGTACCTCATGGTATATCGGGAATCCCCTTCCCCTTAATTTATTCATCATACTAATAAATTAAAATTGACCAAGAATCCACCGCAAAACATTTACGATTCTCAACAACATCTCGTTGATGAACTTCATTTTGGCATTGGTACAATTTGCAATATCAATATTTGTTTTAAAGTCATTTATGTTATCATTGCTATATTTATTTTAATGCTGTTGAAACTACGTTTCATATATTAGCAGTAACTTGTTTCAGTCTATTTTTCTTCAAACTCCTAAAAACAATCCCATCCAAAACTAATAACTAATTAAGATCCTTAGGAACTCTTTTCTAGGGACTATCCCCCTTGGCTTCGTTAATAGTTCTGCCTAAACAGAGGAGTTAGGATCAGATGACAACACCTGACTTGAGACTTTCCCCCAAGGACACACCGAGCAACTTGAAGATTTCCGCTGTGCTAACCCCCAGGTGTGTGTAAGGTGGCAATAGGTTGTGTTGTTTCCTTACACACACCTGGGTGGAGATGCAACAGAAATCTTCAAGCTGCTCGGTGTGCCCTTAGGGGCAAGTCTTGAGTCAGGGGCAAGTCTCGAGTCAGGTGCTGTCACCTGATCCTGACTCCTCCGTTTAGGCAAACTCCTAACGAAGCCAAAGGGGGTAGTCCCTACGAAAGAGTTTCTAAGGCTCTTTGTTAGGGTTTGGTGATTGAAGGAAATAAGTTTTTTAGGAGTTTCGAAAATTGATCAAAACAAGAACTTGCAAACTAATTAAGTATCAGCAACATAGATATGGCATTCATAATATAATTTACTGAAAGAAAATTAGTTATAACTACAGTATAACCAGTGCCAAATGGAGCCGAGAAATGTTTTGCAAGTGTTCAAGGTTGATTTTAAGTTAAACGTGGATATGATGAGTGAGTTAAAAGGGAAAGGGAACTCCAAATATACTTGGCGATATGAGGAGTGTGTCCAGATTATGAGAAGAGCGGCTTTGTACAAGAAAATGTGGGCTAGATGGAGTCCTGGGGGGGTGTTCAAGACTACACCAACAAGGATGTAGCCTAATGGGACCCCACAGTCACTTTCTAGTTGCTCCCACTTTTCTTGAAGAATTTGCCCACTATTCCTCAGGTTCGTTACGCCGGATTTTCGTAATGTTTTAAGGGTTGTAAATTTTATTGATATGAGTTGATTAATTAGATGTGAGGGATTAATGAATGCACAATACCGCTTTTGATATCCCCAAGTCTCGGAATAAGTCGCGAGAGGTAGAGCATACACGGTAGAGGCAAATGTACACGGTAGAGGCAAATGTTTGTTCCAATTTTAGTGAAAACAAGTAATGAATGTACAAACCTTCAAGGACGTATTGTGTGCTTGTGTTGCAAGATAGCTAAGAATCTCTTTCAAGCCAGGATGCCGTACTCGGGAGAGCAAGGCTGGGTTAGTATCCGATTTTGCGAAAAAGAAAAGACGAAACTTTAAAGCAATATGATTGATTTATTTTACTTGCAAAAAGGAAAGAATGAAACTACTTTAATATTGTGTGGGTATAAAGCAAATAAATGGACAGATACAGGCTTCCCCCAAATGGGGCAAAGAGGGTTGTTAGAGCCGTAATCCCATTTGCTTTTTATTTATAATCACTTACAATACTTAAAAGTAAAAGAAATGCCTTTTAACCCTTGAAAATGGGTCAAAAAGGCTTACAAACTTGCTTAGGGAGAAGAGGAATGAGGGAGGGGGATGGTAGAAGGATCATGGATGCTCTGGATGGCTAAAAACAATTTTTCGGTAGCACCTCCCTCTCTTTTTTCTCCGACCTGTTAAAAACCAATAAGCTAATGAGGTAAAATTAGTAGATTTGTTAGTTAAAACACAAAAAATTTACAACTTTTAACACTTGGAAAAATATTGCAAAATTTAACCTTAAAGTGCTAAATCTAATGGAATCTAGATCTAAGATTTGAGGTGCAGAATTTTATCCCTTTCTTAAATCTAAATTGAAACAAGTAAAAAGAAGAATAATAAATATTTAATGATCAAATTTTAACTTGCAAAGATAAAAGGAAAGAGATTGAGGTTGAGTTTTTTTTTGTTGAGAAGGAAGAAGAAGAGCTCAACCTCAAGCTTTGAACAAGGTTGAGGAGGGTGCCTGTGTTGATGTATTTGTAACTTCAAAAGATATTCGGATGTATATTATCATTGTATGTTGTTGTACCCCCATTGGGGATGTGTGTTACCTCTTTACGGGATGTTTAAATTGTGTCTAGACCTTGAGGTACAACCTCTGTTGCAAGTCGGGGCAATAGTCCCCAGTGTAACATCATGTAATATGTAATTGTGGCCTCTCTAGGAGAAGTGGGCCCCATGTGAGATGACATGTAGGCTCGAGTCTTATATTTGGTCAGTGACTTGAAAGGGTATAAATAGGGAGGCTCTCTCCCTCATTTATGCACACCTCACACACTCTCTATGGCGCATGAGAGAGAGAGACAGTCAGAGGGGGAGAGAAAGATAGCTGTTGAACATTTCTTATTACTGCTTTTGATCATCTTACTATTTTGAAGAAGTTTGTGGGGTTTTCTCCTTTATGGTTTCCTCGATAAAAATCTGTGTCTTGTGTATCTTTTATATCTTATGCATTTTGCTGTACTTGTTATTCTTTCAGATAAAGATCCTAGATAATCTAGTCATATCTTAAGAAAAACTAACATGGTATCAGAGCCTCTCTGAAAAAAGGCACTGTGCAGCTTCGGGAACTAGGGCTTCCTAGTTGAAGATGTTCTCTCCACAGATCATCTAGCAAGGAGGGCTAGGCTAACTCGCCTCACTAGGGCTCATCTGTTGGGGGTAGTAGTTTTTGAATCAGAGAAGTTTCACTTTGCAGCCGAAATACAACTACAATGGCAACTAATGGAAATTAGGGTTTCATGCCTGAAAACCCTAGAAGATTGAATTTAGTCACAATGGCTAAATAGTTGCATGGCTATGTGACATATATTTGTCACTATTAATATGTTTTGGAAATTATGAGATGTTTCTAATCATGCAACTGAACTTGACTTGTAGATCATTCCGAAGAACAAGTAATGACAGTTCAGAAGAGGAACCTGAAGCTTCCTGGTTCAGATACACCATGGCGAAAGAAAGAGCTTCAGAAGAATATAAAGAGAATGGTAGATCCACCTTGAGAGATGAAGACCACCTTGGGCACAAGAAATCATCCAAGATGAAGAATAGTATGATGAGACTTCCAAAGAAAGAAAGAGGCCTCAAACACACTCTAGTTATGTGACACTGTTGAGCAACATCATTGATGCAGAGCCTTCCAGCTATGAAGAAGTAGCCAAGAAGAAAGGGAAGGAGACTATGATCAAGAGTAACAGTTGATCAAGAGGAATGATATCTAGGATGTCGTGTCGAGACCTAAAGGGAAGTTCGTAGTGTCTTCCATATGGATCTACAAGATCTAGCATGCAGTAGATGGAAACATCGTGAGATACAAGGAAATATTCATAGCACAAGGCTTCTCACAGAAAGAAGGCATAGACTACGAGGAGACATTTGCACCAGTTGCGAGGTACACTTCATTAGATCCATACATGCAGGTATGCGATGGGAGATACACCAGCTGGCATCAAGACAACATTCTCGAATGGTGTAGTTGAGGAGGAAGTGTACATAGAGCAGCCACTGAGAGTTGAGACACATGACATATAGACTCATGTGTGAAAATTAAAGAAGGCCTTGTACAACACATACAGTTACATGAGGAACTTGAAAATCACCTAGAGTGATGAATGAAGATCTTAACCTTTGCTACAAGGTGTGAAGATGAAAGCCTATAGACGATGACAAGCTCACAGATGGGTGCAAGAAGAACTTTTCAACAAAGATCAAGATAGAGGATCTTGGTATCCAGTGACACTAGATGGATACATAGAAGATCAGTAGCAGAGGAATCTACTTGTCACTCCAGTACAAAATGTTTCGATACATAGAGTACGAAAGGTAGAGGGAGAATGATGCTCTGCTTCATAGGGAGTGACTACAGAAGATCCTCAAGTTCGACATGGTACAACAGGATGGACAACTTACTGATGGCCCTAGGCTTTACTGAGAGTAGATCTCAACATTTGCTTCAAGGCTGAAGGTGGAAGACCAGTGATGCTCCTGCTATATGTTGATGACCTGTTACTGACAGGTGAAGAGAAACTCATTAAAGATGCAAGAAGGAGACTCGCTACAGAGTTCGAGATGAAATACCTAGGGATGATGCACTACTTCTTAGGCATGGAGGTGTGGCAGAGTGCGGATGGAATCTTCCTTGGACAAGGGAAGTATGCAGTGGAGATCCTGAAGAGGTTCGGGATGATGGACTATAAGGCCATGGCCACACCTATGGCATAGAACCTGAAGCTATTGAGTGATGCTTCATCAGAGTTGATTGATGCCACGATGTATCGTCAGATGATTGGCTCCTTGATGTACTCGATGAATACGAGACCAGATATTTGCTTTACTGTGAACACTTTGAGCCAGTTCCTGACGGATCCGAGACATGTTCACCTGATTGCCGCAAAGCATATTCTGAGGTACCTGAAGGGTACAGTTGATTATGGGCTCAAGTATGATGCCAATCAGGAGATTAACCTGGAGGGTTATGTGGATTCGGATTGGGCAGGCAGTGCCATTGATAGAAGAGCACTTCAGGGTGTTGCTTCAGTATGGGATCAGGTGTGATCTCTTGGTTTAGCAGGAAGCAGTCCTGCGTGGCACTAAGTACAGCCGAAGCAGAGTATGTCGTAGCTTGTTCGACTAGTTGTGAGGTAGTATGGCTGAGGAAGATACTATTTGATTTGTTTGATCTCCTGTTGGGTGCTACTTGTATATATTGCGACAACCAGAGTTGTGTGAAGTAGTCTGAGAACCCAGTGTTCCATGACAAGTCGAAGCACATCGAGATCAAGTATCACTATATCGGGGATATAGTGCAAAGAGGAGCAGTGAAGCTCTAGTATGTTGCGACGGACAAGCAGATAGCCGATGTATTGACCAAGCCTCTAGCCAGAGTGAAGTTTGAATACTTTAGAGAGAAGCTTGGTGTACTTCAGATCGAGGTTTCTTCCAAGGGGAAGTGATGAGTCTGGAAGACGCAGATACACATGGGCTTTTTCGACATGGTGGTAGGTTGGTCCTTCCATGGTCGTTGATGTAATTTCCGAGCTTTTCGGACATGGTGGTAGGTTGGTCCTCCCATGGTCGTTGATGTAATTGCCGAGCTTTTTCGACATGGTGGTAGGTTAGTCCTCCCGTGGTCATTGATGTAATTGCTGAGCCTTTCTCGGATGGTGGTAGGTTTGTCCTCCCATGCTGGTGGATGTAAGTGCTGTGTTATGTGTAGCTCAGCTGTGCTATGTGTGACGATGAGATGATCTGAAGATGATGAGGTAACAGTGGGATGCTCCTTCAGGTTTTGCAGAGGCATATAATCATTCCTGGGAGATCCTTCAAGTTTTGTAGAGGCATATAATCAGTCTTGGGATGCTCCTTCAGGTTTTGCAGAGGCATATAATCAGTCGTGGGAGATCCTTCAGGTTTTGCAAGGCAATAAGTACTGAACTATACCTACTTGATGATTTGAAGACCTACATGGAGGCTAGGCCTACATCCAACATGAAAAAGGGTTGGCACTGTATAAATTTTTGATGAGAGATAGTATGGTACGATGGTCAAATTATAAGAAGATGATGGCAACGACTATGATGAAGACTCTATGACTCCGTGATGATGACGATGCAATGAAAACCCGACCAAATGTGTTGATGACTGTGTAGAGAGAGAATACCTTCCTAGTTAAGAGGGAGTGTTGATGTATTTGTAACTTCGAAAGATATTCCGATGTATATTATCATTGTATGTTTGTTGTACCCCCATTAGGGTTGTGTGTTACCCCTTTATGGGATGTTTAAATTGTGTCTAGAACTTGAGGTACAACCTCCGTTGTAAGTCGAGGCAATAGTCCCCAGTGTAACATCATGTAATATGCAATTGTGGTCTCTCTAGGAGAAGTGGGCCCCATGTGAGATGACATGTAGGCTTGAGTTTTATATTTGGTCAGTGACTTGAAAGGGTATAAATAGGGAGGCGCTCTCCCTCATTTATACACACCTCACACACTCTCTAAGGCGCATGAGAGAGAGAGACAGTCAGAGGAGGAGAGAAAGATAGCTGCTGAGCATTTCTTATTACTGCTTTTGATCACCTTACTATTCTGAAGAAGTTTGTGGGGTTTTCTCCTTTATGGTTTCCTTGATGAAAATCTTTGTGTCTTGTGTATATTTTATATCTTATGCATTTTGTTGTACTTGTTATTCTTTCAGATAAAGATCCTGGATAATCTAATCATATCTTAAGAAAAACTAACAGCTTGCAGGGTAAACAAGTTAGATCCAAAATGAAGCAGTGAAGAAGACAAGATGCAATCGAGCTTCTGTCTTACTCCACCTTCGGTGATCTACAAAGCTACATAAGAAGCCTTCATGCAAAGATCAGATCTAGTATGGTAAGTCACATAAAACCAAAAGCAGACAAGTATTACCGACTACAACGTATAACTTTTGAATCTTATATGATTACGCATAAAAAAACAATTTGAAATTCAAATGCCTATTCTATGGATTGGAATACAAAATTATAAGCTAGATATTTGAAATTGCATGAACCATAGAAAGTGCTAAACAGATATCACCTTGGTTACAGAACAAGCATTCACCATAGAAAGTTACACCAATAGATTGTCCTCCAAAGTCTCAACTTTATTCATAACAAAGATAAACAATTACAATCATAAGAGCAGAGGTCCCTTGCTTCCCTTTGGAATGAGGCAAAAGAACTTGCTTTTATAGAGTTTACAAACCCCTAGAGGATGCACCAAACAACTTGAGTAGATAGGTCATTAACTTGAGTTGGGTGCGCCACCTCTTTTAAGAGAGGGTGCGCCACCTCTTTTAAGAGAGATGCGCACTCATTCATGAGCCATACCAGCCCACTCAAACGAAGCCACATCAATCAAGTCGCAAGTCATAAGGAGGGTGGCGCACTATCTCCATGAGGTATTCACTACACTCCAAATCCATATCAAACATCACACCTTTAATCATGGGAGGACTCGCCTTGATTTAGGAATGTATTGCCATCTTATTCCACATCACTCCATGCCAATCAAGTAACTCCACGTAACCCACACGTGAGGGCCCATGAGGTGGGGTGAATCTCCCATCAAATACCCCATTCGCTAGCTTCCAAATTGTGTCTCCATAATGACGCTTTTAACCTTAGTTTAATTCGCCTACCTCATAAAACAATTCGCCACCCTTTCGATGTCATCTTTTTTTACTTTGTCCCTAGCAAAATAATGCCCTACGAGGCAATATAGTCACCTGGAGCATGGGAAAAGTGGGTTCTGAGGTAAAGGAGGTGCCCTGAGCTTGAAAACGAGCCTATCCATGCCAAAAATGGAATCCGGATCACATATTTTTACATTTTGATTTTTTCAATTTAAACCATTAAAAAATGACCTAAAATTGTGGAAAAATTTATTTTTTGGGAATTAAAAAAAAAAACTGAAGGGGGACTTGGTACATGTTCATAATCAAAACCATGTCTAACATGCTTATATACATCGCCACATGAACTTTAATAACCTCCTAATGCCTAACAACCAAGATGACCATTCCAGCTTTGGAGGAGCGGTGAAAAACTCAAAAATTATACATCGCTTATTCATCATTGCATAATTGACAAGGGAAAAAACACCTTGGAATGATTGGATTGACGACCAAGTCTAGGAAGCCAAGTCCTTTACAAAAAGTTTGTTGTGTTAGAACATTTATTACAACGTACCCAAGGGGTATAAAGATGCATTTTATTAAAAAAAGGGACCACAACTGGTCCTGATGTAACCACGAAACTTTTGAGCACTGTGTTGCTGTTGCAACAACTCCCAAAAAAAAATTTATATTTTTTTTAGGACCCCCCTTTTAAAAATTTTTAGTTTGCCTTTATGCTTTTTTTGATGATTGAAACCCAACGAGTTTGGTTTGTTTATCACGTGGAAAGTCTCAAGACCTTTGAGTTTTTATCAAGGCAAAAGTTGTGTTTGGATCCGCCACGGGGGGTGGGTTTCCCATTTATGAGCCGCTACGACGGCTGTTCTTCGTCTGCGAGGCGCTACGGCGGGCAACTTTGTATTTTCAAGC
Organism: Pseudotsuga menziesii; assembly: GCA_001517045.1. Taxonomy (NCBI): domain Eukaryota; kingdom Viridiplantae; phylum Streptophyta; class Pinopsida; order Pinales; family Pinaceae; genus Pseudotsuga; species Pseudotsuga menziesii. The sequence continues at coordinate 12,382 of LPNX010090107.1, read as the reverse complement.
CGCTACGGCGGGCAACTTTGTATTTCCAAGCCGCTACGACGGGTGCATTTCTTATTTGCAAGTCGCTATGGTGGGCAGACTCTTTTGTTTCGAGCTGGAATGGTGGATGACTTTTGATTTGCATATCAGAAAACTTCTGATTATTTTGCCTGCTACGGCGGAGGGGTTTCTCAAGTCACACCCGCTACGGCGGCTGACTTCTTGACTTGTGTTTGATCTGATGCCCGGGAGCCGCGGCGGCGGATGAATTCCTATATTGGTTTGCCGCTACGGCGAATAGCTTCCGAACTTTGTGCCGCATTAACGGAAGAAGTTTCAAGTTGAGTATCAGATAGACTTCCGGTCTGCGTTCCGCCCTTGCGAATGGATTTTGACATTGGTCTGCCGCTACGGCGGAAGTATTCTTCGTTCTCGAGTTGCCACGGTGATTGGTCTTTCTTCAACGGAAAGTTTTAAGGTCTTTGCCGCTACGGCGGCTAGCATCCTGCCTTCTTCGTCGGTGCGTTTTCGAGTGTCGAGCCGCAAGAGATTTTCGGGCGCAGTGTTGAGTTGGGAGCCGGTTGTTGCGACTGTTTTGAGATGAATTGAGCCGCCGTGGGCAGAGCCATTCCAAAGTTGACTTATCTATTTCGACCTGACGCTACGCTTATGGCGCCAACGACATTTTCTCGCACATGGGAGTTTAATGCTGCTTTTTAGGATTTTTAACCTGCCGAGGCCTATTTATACGCCAAGTCAAAAGGTTTTTTTTATCATTGTTGTTTAACGGAGAAAGGTAAGAAACTGCTGAGTGTTTTTCCATTTGAGCTTCACGTACGGTTAGTGGTGATACACCGTGGAGCTCACGTGGCGTAGCATTTCTAGTTGTCTTCGACTGCGCATAGCCTCTGGCCTACTAGGTAGGTTTTCATTTTCCTTTTCTTTCAATTGGTTGGTGATTGGAATACGAAGCTGTCCATTGTCGATAGGTTGAGCAGAGGTAGTTAGGTTTTGTCACGGCTTAGTTAAAAAGGAGGTCTTTGCCCGTATAACGTTTAGGTTTCACCATTGTCGACATTTTTAGGTTTTCCCTAGTCACCTACCCGCTCACAGATCCTCAGTCAGTTAGGTGAATGATGGATATTTAGGGGGCCGAGTTTTCTGCTAACTAAAGGCCAGTTTGCGCCTCGCTTGTGGGCATTACTAAAGGCCGCAGTTTCCTGTGCATTATGTTAGGTTTCTTTTTTGATGCTTTGAGTCTGCCCTCGCTGTGCCAGTCCCTTTGGGGCGTTTTTCCGCTCTCAACCTGCTGAATCATTTCGCTTCTCCAGAGGCCCGAGTTTTTCGCTGGCATGGAGCAGTCCCGGTGCTTGCCTTCAGGGCGTTAACATGAACCCTAATTTCGTTGTCTCAGGAAAACCCAGGGGGTTTCAATTTTTTATCCTTCGACCACGGGAGGTTGAGCCCGGGGATTCGAACTTGGGGCATAGCGCTCAGTTTGGCCAGAGCGTTATTTCGAATCACGAACCCTGTAGGATATGAACAGCCTTTCGGTAGCATGCCTTTTCTAAAAATGTAGAAACCAAGACTGTTTTCCAACCAAAAGCTTTATTGCCGAAGGTTTGACCTTTTTGACTGCAGTGTGTTGTGCCTATCTTGATGGAAGAAAATGGCAAAGTAAGAAGAAAGGATGTTTTGAAACTATTTGCTCAGTACCTATTATTACTTTCGTTTCTTATTTGAATGCGTTAGTTTTTGTAATTTGAACGCTTAGGCATGTTTTGTATTTTCACAGGTACCACTCACCGCAGACATCATGACGAAGAAGGGGAAGAAGAAGCCTAAGATTGTCGAGTACGATTTCAACACAAAAGTTGTAGAGGTCGCGCCAGCAATGAGAATTGAAATAGTGTATGAAGACACTAAGGCAATCACAGGAGCAGAGCTTGAGTTCAAATGGGGCTAGATCTACCCCGTGCTGGTTGACAGAAAAGTGCCAAAAGCTGGTTTGGAAGACCTAGCTTTGTACGAGAACATATTGAGGTTCGGGATAACTAAAACAGGCACTAAGCCAGAGATTTTTCCCTGTGCGGAGGTCATTCGATGGATGTTGCTCAAAATAGACAGTAGGAATGATGATAAATGATGAGGAGGGCAAGCCTGTTGCATCTTTCGCACCTGCATTCATTTCAGCAGCCTATAGTCTACCGGAAAAGGAAATAAGTGTAACAACAGAGTGGGTTAGAAGTCTGAAGTTTGATTATACAGCCACAACAAAGATGATGTTGGCTGAGGGAAAGACCTTCCGACACACACAGTCAAGAGAATATGAGACTGCCCATCTTTGAACCCCTTTCAGGATAATAGCATTGATGATGAGCAAGCTATATGGTAGGGCTGATGGGAAGATGTATAATTTTGGTTGGATTCCCCTCATGTACTATGTAGCCATGGAAGGAACAATTTTTAATTGGGCAGATATAGTTACCAGGAACTTGGCCAAATGTGTCAAAGCAGCTCAGGAAGGTTTGAAATAAAGCAAATCAGAATTTTTCATGTCTTCTTTTTTGATAGATTGCATACTCTACCGTCGCAGGTTCGAGAAGCTTAACTGTGTGTGGAAAGGGGGGAAGGCCCCTATATACACAACATATCAAATTCTGGGAGCCCATAAATATCACAACCATTACCAGTTGATATGTGAGGAATTCATAAGGCCCCTGTATAAGTTGATATTTCTAGAGGAGTGTCCATGTTTGTTAGAGGGAGTTGTAGAATCCATCAAGGAATATGGAGATTATTTTTTCTCCGAAGAAGGCACGTATCTAAGGATGTATGGAGGCACCAAAGCACCCTCACTGCTACCCAAATATGCAACTGATTACATAGTACACACGGAAGCAGTTAGACAAGTATTTCTGGATGGTTTTGGAAATCATTTGTTCAATGTAAAGAAAGTTGTGTTCCCACCAATACCTTTCTATGTAGGGAGCTACAAGTTCAACAAGGTCAAGAGTGCTCCAGAGTTTGTCAAAGATTTGGAGATTTTCCATTTTGGAGAGAAAATATTTCACCGAAATGATTCACAAGGAAAGGTGGCAACTTACAAGGCAGCTCACAAGGTGAATTTCGAATATGCATACTATGTAGATAAAGAGGAGCAAGTGTTCAGGAATGTCTATAGCATGGCAGCTTTGAGCAAGCGTTTGAAGGGAAAGACATCTGGGGTCAAGGGAAGTAGCAGCAGCAATCCAAAACCAAATGAAGGAGAAGAAGAAGCTGCAAAGAAGGCCCAAGAAGAAAGTGCTCGCAGGCTTGCAGCAGGAGCAAAGAAATTGTTGGCAGAGGAAGCACAAAGGGATAAAGCAGAAGCTGCCAAGCAAAAGAATGCAGAAGTTGTTTTGGAGAAAATTGCAGAGTTAGAAAAAGCTATAGCTCAAGAAGCTGCAAGCCCTGAGCAAGGAATACAAGATATAGAAGGGCCTACAGAGGGGAAAAGCCAGGAAAATGAAGAAGTTTTAGGTGGTGGAGGTCAGGAGCAAAGCCCTGTTTGGGATATTCCAGAGAACCCTCCATCCACATCTAGCAGCATCCTTACCGGGGGTCATGTCCCCATAGTTGAAATGGAGCTAATACCATTTACCCCATCTAAACAATATGATGTGGCATGCTTGGAGGATATTTGTTTCTATAGGCATTGCAAATGCCTATGCCAATGCTCACAATATCGACGAGCTTACAGAAACCATTGAGCAGTATAAGGGGAAGATGGCCGAAATGAAGAAAGTTTTGAGGAAGGAAGAAAGGGTAGGCCGAGAATCAAAACGAAAATATGAAGCTACCCTATGAGACTTTGAGAGGCTTCAACAGGGACACCAAATTTTAGAAGAAGAGCGGGATAGTTTGAAGTTATCCAATGAAGATTTTAGTAAAGAGAAAGGAGGTTTGGAAAACAAGGTTGCAGAATTGGAATTGCAGAAGGCTATTGCTGAGCAGAAGGTAGAACAGTATGAAAACCAGGTGGCAGCATTGGAGGCACAAAAGAGTTCATTGGAGGTGTTGTTAAAGGTGGCAAATGGGTAAAGAACAGATCTAGCGCCTTTGACAAAGCATGCCCTCATGCTCAAAAATAAAATATATCAGATACAGGTCCAGATAGCAAAGGTCTGGCAAGTGGAAGCTAGGTTGGAAGAAATTTCAGGCATAGCTTCTCAATTTAAAGACAAGACCTAGGATGCCATGGAAAACCTTCAAGGGCATTTGACTTGGTTGGAAAGAACCAAGGAACCTCTAGCAAATGCCACCAATCAAAGACTCCGAGAGAGTGAAGCTTGAATATGAGCTGATAGGATTTGGGAATAAAGCTGCTGAGGAGCTGAAGAGGCATCCCAGAGAACTAAAGACTTTTGCACAGAGTTCTGTAGAAAGGTGCTTACAACTCACAATCGCTGCCAAACATCTTCCAAGAAGAGGTTGGATGAATTACTAGAGCATGAAGAGCACTTGAAACAATTGCATGCTAGATGGTAGGAGGATGAGCTGGGCACTCAGCTGATCAAAAGTCTGGATGAAAGAGTGCTCAAGAATGTAATTGCCCAGGTAGCAGTAAGCAACTGTCTTTTAGAAGATCAACTTCGAGTGCTTCCAGCTAGGATGGCTAATATAAAAGCTCAAGTTGCCAAGCATGAGGTCACTGTTAGATTTCTAGAGCCATCAGAGTTTGAGACAATAGTGACAAATGCCAAGACATGGAAGCAGTTTATTAATGAGGTGGCTGGGTCCACTTAGAATGTTTGTCTTATTGACACATATTTTGTAATATTTATATTTTGCCTAAATTAGCGAGCTCACTAGGAGACAAAGTCATTTTTGTAACCGATTTGTAAAGGAAGCCCAAAGGACAGGAAGACCAAAAGACATTTCAAATTGTATAAGTATAGGTAGAGTCGATGAAGCATAGGACTTTTCCATGCTCTTGTGAAGTTTATTGTAAGAAGAACTATTTCCTTTTATAATGAAGAAAAGCCATATTTTCTTTTGGAGGAGCCGTGAAGTTTCAAATGCATGCTGTAGATTGGTTGAATGTCGAATTATTTCTGTTTCAGCTTATTCTACGAACTGTGAGATCGTTCTGACTTATGAATTACTTCCATGTTATGAATGATTTTCTGTTATTTTTATGAAACTTATGCAGTATATTGAGTAATGAATGTTTTAACCAACAATGAACTATCTCTATGTTTATCTTTCTACATGTATTCATGTATTCTGAATTATGAACAGCTATCTGTAATATTCTTTATGCATGTTTTACAGTATATTACTCACCATTAAATATAATCTTGCTCCCTGGGGATAGGTTAGATAGAATTAGTTAGCTTAGCATAGTTGTTATTTGTTTGTGATTTAGAAGCAAAAGGGGAAATAAGACGAAGGTAAGAACCTGCACATCACATTGTGGACTCTTTGCTGTCTCTATCGATTGCACTTAGATTAGGCACTTGCATATCATATATAAAATAAAACTAAAAATTACACTTAAACGGTGGACCAGGCCACAACCGGTAAAACAAACTTAAACTGTTACTTGACCTACGGTAGCCGGACCGTAAATTGGACGGATTCCCCATATCAACCAATAACGAGCTAATTGGGAACGTTTATTGGGGAGAATCCCTACTGTTGTTACCTGGGATTTTCCAGGCCTCAACACACTGACAATGAACAATTGCCTTGTTCAATACTCTGGCAGCTCACTGGAAATCCCCTAAGTGCAACTTAGTGGATAACAGGTTGTATGTGTGTAATATGGATAGAGGATGGTACTATGTGATGGAGAGATAGATGTGCTAGCTCCTACAAATAGCCTAGGGCTTGGTGTTAGCCCTATGATGTGATATCCAAATCTAGCATGGTGATGCTAGTATGACTCGTGTTGGTAACAGTGCTTCTATGACTAGTGCTATTGAGAGTGCTAGAGTTGATGCTGCAGCTACATGTCCTACATGAAAAGATAAGTACTTGGTCTCTTTGTTTATGTATACCCTCATGTGTGGAAGGGTTGGATATTATGGTCATGATGTATACTTGTTCTTCTATTAATGAATCTTTCATAAGAAAGTTTGCTGGGTTTTTCCCTTTAGGAGTGAGAGGGTTTTCCCAGGGTAATATGGTGTCTACTGTGCTTGTCTAATTTTTATGTGATATAATGCATTTACTTTCCACTATATTTACATTTACTATTATATTAACTGTTTACTATTACACTGCTCATATGTGATTAATGTGGTTGATACTTTCACGTGTAATTATGATTATAATGAATACAAATTGAAAAAATGTGCACATATAATTACCTGCTTTGAAAGTAACATAAAATTCAACATTAAGCACTAGCACTTTCCCATTACTTTAAAGAAGGGTCTTCAAGGACTAGGGTCCCTCCCAGCTGAACCTGAACAAGATTTCTTGAAAGAATGAGATCTGATTTGATTATGGGTTCCCTCCTTTCCTAACCTCCGAGACATAATTAAACAATTATATCATGAATTTACAGTATTTGAAGCCAGATTAGTTGCACGGCTTTCAACTTTGAAAAAACACTTGATCTTCATTTATGGGTTAAGATTACTTTTCAGTAGGTAGATAGATGTCTCAAAGATTGATATATCCTACAGATACGATGAACATATTATCATTTATGGCATTACAAATACATAACTTTCATATTAAAATTTAGCTTCAATCAGGCCAGTTTGTCTTTCTGGAAACGTAAATTTACCATAATCACTAGATAGTAGATTTGAAAGTACGATGAAATAATTATTTTCTTGTATGGAGGAAAATTAATGATGCTGTAACTTGTAGAGAAAACATGTCTTGTGAATATTGTGATCATGCACTGCATAATTTGCAGAAGAAAATTTGCTCATTTTGTACTTATCATTAATGTCAAACAGGTTAGAAAGAACATGCTTTATTGAAGAAGTAAATGTATACGCATGAAATTATTGATATGGTTTCTATTGTCTCCCTAGCTAAATTGTGGAACAGGTGACTTGCTTTGCAGAAGCTGGAGGTCAACATGTAACTGGAATGGCCAGAGGAGTTGAATGTTTAGGTATACGTGGTTGCTTAGCACAGTCAACAATGGATGCTGGTGAGGGTTTACCAGCATCATGGGCAAAGGAGACGGCAAAATCTTCCATTCAGGTATAAAAAGCTGCACAAAAGAAATAAATAGTTCTTTGTTAAAGATTCCAACACAGTTCCTTGCTTCTTCTTGGTATAGGTTGTCAAACACATTGCTGGACACATGAGAATTCCGTTTAGGGAAAGGATCGCTGAATTTTCAATATGAATATTGAATTCAATTTCATTTGCTGTAAAAACAAGTAGCTTTGAATTACCTTTATCCACAATGGAAGGTTTGTCTTATGCTTCCATCCTATTTTTGCTTGTTCAAAGTACTTTTCTTTCCACAAAAAGAACCTGTCAATTCTTTCTTGGAGGTCAATGGATGCCTCAGAAATTAATTGCCTATTATTTCTGTGCTTGTAGTACTGTATATATTTGCCAGAAATAGTGTAAATTACTGTTGTCAACCATGCCAGTAGTCTGTGCAACTACGTGATAATTTGTCGGCCATTAATAAATTTATCTTATCATATCTTATCTATGCAGAATTAAATCACCTCTTATGTCAAATGGCATAATTAAAATGTTAGAAATCAGTGTAAATCACCTTATGTTTGGTTGATGTTTCTTGTTTCATGTGGAAGCACAAATGTACTAAGGAATGTGAAAACTCAGGTGATTTTTTAAATAATGGCTTGCTTGACTTACAAGTCATGGCAAATCAAAATGTTAGAAATGTTAGACACACTAGGCACACAGAGAGAGGGGGGGGGGGTGCATCTGTGTGTGCAGTCTTTATTACTTTTTCAATTTTAACAATCAACAACTAATTCATCAATCCATTATTCTACCATTTGCATAATCATTTCATAAACATCTATCACTTCATCATTTATAAATCATAAGCATTTGAATCATGAAGTCATAACAAGAACCATAGCACAAGAGAACACAACACCATATGATTTTGTAATCTTTTTGTATTTGTTTTGGAACGGCTACAACTGTTAGGTAAAATCAGCACCTACTGATACAAAGAGCACCTACTCTTCATCCAGGACCCTGCCTGGTTTTCTTAGACCCTGCTAAGAAGGGTTTGAGGTATCTTAACCTCAAAAGCAAGACAAGCTTGCTTTTAAAATTAAAGCTCACTGTGACATCATTTCATCAATCACATCAACATCACCTATCTCTTCAATATGTTCTGTTGTTGGTCAATCTCTGCTGCTCATCCTCTTCTCTGATCATCATTCTTCACTGCTGGTCATCCTCTTCTCATCATCTCTGCTTCTCATCACTACTATTGGTCATAGGTCTGCTCATCAACCATGTCATCAATCCTGCTGGTCACTGTCAAGTTATCATACAGCTGCTACAAAGTTCCGCTCTCATGCATCATCTTTATCAACAACTTATCGTCATCAATAGATAGGCATCAAAATAGTATCATCATCCAGATATACATGTGTAGGGTTTATCTTGATCAGACTTCAACTCTGCAAATTATAGCAGACTGTATAGCATGCACCATCAACATCATAGGGTTTTCAAAAGTTGTCACATCACTGTCATACTGTTGTAGATGTCAAACTGTCATCTTGCCAATGCATTCATCATCAATACAGAACTGCTCACACCTCACTGCATAAATGCGCTACTGTATAATATACTTTCTCCATTCATACACCAACATACAAATATACTGCTATGTATTGTGTTTGCATAATCATCATCATTACTGTACATACTTTACTGTTTGCATATATGTGCTCCACAAGACTTTAATCAAAAGGAGAATGGACTGAGAGTTTCACATAGAACTAGGGTTGTATATGTGCTTTGATCTTGTGTTGTTTGTTCAATGGACATCATCATCATAGGATGCATGCCATTATATACATCACTATATATGTTACTGTATATATTTCACTGCTTATGTCACTGTAAAGTTACCATTACTCCTTAGACTGTAAAACGTACGTTGATCTTGAACTGTGTGTACATCACTTCAACTGTATACTGTAGATTATCTTTCATAAGCTTCACGTATACATGAGTTGTGCATGTCCCAAAACAAGTCTAAACTAGACTGTCAATACATGAAAGATTTGCTGCTGCTAGAATGCTTGTAACACTTCCAGATGTCCGTCAATCCGGGACTGGTGTACTATGGAAACCCTCTGCCTTTGCTGCTGCAAATTCAGGATGCTCTCAACCTCAGGATGCCTTCAACCTCTATCAAATTGGGGACTGTTTTAAGAGTCAAATTCGGCACTGTTCATTACTCTTATCCTATTTCAGGTCTGTTTATCTGCCAATTTTGGACTGTGTATACATCTCAGAGAAAAATCCAGGACTGTGAAAATTCGGGTGTCTCCTTCTACTGCTGCCACCTTAGTCTGCAAATTCGGGTCTGCTGCACCTCCGAATTTACCTCAGTCACAGTCACAAATAATTTCAGAGCTGTTTTCTTCTTCACAAAAGTTCTACCTTAGCTGAGCAAATTCGGGGCTGAGTATATGCTGCAAATTTTGGTTAAAAGACTGTGGATAAGCCTCCAAAACAGTCAAAGAATTAAACCCCAAATTCAGACCACATCCTCTTCAGAAATGCACAGTAAAATGCTCCTGCGAATTTCTTCCTCAGTCCCAAAAAAAAAATTTCAGAGTTAAAAAAAAACTTGTGTGGCTGCCTTGGTGGACTGTACTTCGCTGCCTCAGTGCCATACCGAAATTCAGAGCTGTCCAAAAATTTACACCCAAAACAAATGAAACTTTATGGGGTATTTATACTGGTATTTTTGTAATTTTTTTTTGAGCCGACTTGTATAAAAAAGATTTTTATTTATATTTATTTTTTGAGTTTAATTGGAGCCGATTTTAACAAGCTGAGGATGGTAAGTATTTAATTTAAATTTAAATTTTTTTATTTTGACTTTGAATTTTTAAATGTCACTTAAATATCTAAGGTCAACAAAATGTCAACCACATCCATAACTTTAGGGCTTGATCAAGGTTTATCATGTCTTTGTTTTATTACCCTTTTGCCACACATCCTTACCATTTCAATGGTCTTAGGGTTTGTTGTAATAAGTTCCCAAAAGCAAGGGTGTCCTCACTATCAAGCATGTCACCAAATGGTACCATGGATCCTTGTCAACTTCATCATCAATCCAATTAGTGTCTTGACCACATTAATGGGCATCAAGGTCTTCACAAAGGTTCTATGACTTCATTAAGTCATCAATGACCATATCTTCATGTCAACTAACCATGTAAGTGAAAGTAGTGGGCTCCGTGAACTTTGCAAGGGCATCAGGGTCTTCATCAGGGGTTCCAAGTCTTCATGGGCTTCTTCATCATACCTAGGACATGTTCATGGGTTCCATAGCCTGTCAAGGACCATACAAGGTCATCATCATCATACAAGAGCTTCATGACCCGAACAAGGGTTGCAGGGTCATCAAACCACTAAGTGTGGGTCCAAGGACTTCATCAACCACACCAGGAGGCATCCAAGGGCCAAGATCCATCGTGATATCACTTGTGGGGTAGCTGGGTCTTCTCCTGGGGTACCATGACACCATCAGAGCATGAATGACCACAAAATGGGTCATTAATGCTTCTCCAACCCATCTAGGGATTCTCCATCATCCATCAATGCTTCAGGACCATCTTCGGGGTCTTTAACACCATCAACAAGGTCTTCAACCTCTTCAGCAAGGTGGTGGCATCAAGATCCAGTCTTGTGGGTACATGGACCTTGTCAACTGGGTACAAGGTGCTTCAAGGTGCAAACCCACTCTGTAAGGGGTCAAGGCACTGCAGGTGGGACGTGGTGGCATCAATGACATCCTCTGGGGCCATTGCAAGTCCATGTTGGCATCAATGACAATTTCATCAACAAGAAATCATTGTAAATCACCTTATCATTGGCCAATGTTCTTGTTTCATGTTGAAGCACAAATGTCCTAAGGAATATGAAAACTCAGGCGATTTTCTAGGTAATTACTTGCTTGACTAACAGGTCAAGGTGCCACTACTCCATTGTAAGCCTTTGGATCAAAGTATATACAAGTTTGTAGAAGATAAAGGTGTTCTAGAACATGGATGAAAGTAATAGGGGCACTCCAAGAAATTATGTATATTATTCTACAGTGTGGTCTGCCAAAGCCATGCCAGAATCACAAACATGTCATTGATTCATTTAATACAAAATACTAAGAATCATATATATGATTTTCATTCTTTCAATCAATAGATCTCATATAAGCATTAGTGTTCAGGTGTATGAAAGGATGGATGGTTGGTATACAAACATATTTCCAGACTTCATTTATATTCTAGAATCCTAAATGTATCCATGATTCCATGTACTAAAACAAAGTCTTATCAGATTCATGTAGATTTTCAAGAGGTCACTACTCACTTGAAAAATCATCGACTCAGCCACAAATATCTCTGGTTCCAAATAATATACTAGTAATGAAACTCGATCTCATATAATAACATATAAGCATATAATTATGATCATAATAAGCAGCACATGATATCTCTACAACTTGTAACACAATAGCAATCACACATAAATGACACTTGTTTTTGGTCAGGAGACACCCTGGAAAACCCTTACGAGAAAACCAGTGAGAGAGATATAGAAGCTTATATTACCTTTGAACAGTTTACAACAAGAAGAATGGATCAGTCCAACAACAAATTTATCTAGGAACAATATCTACGCTGTTGGGAGCGGGAGCAGGAGCGAAAAGCGAAATTTTCAAAAGATTCCGTTTTGGGAGCGTTTTTTATATAATATATATTTTAATATATTTTGATGCTTATATATTAAAAAAGCATGTATTATGCCAAATTAGCTATAGAAAAGATATATATAACCATATAATACACATATAACATCAAACATCTAGGAGCTATGACTTGTAACATTGTCATCAAATGATCAATCATCAACAACATGTTGCTGGTGCAACAACTACCCAAATTTTTTTTTCTTTGTATTTTTTAGGCCCCCTTTGAAAGTCTTAGTTTTTTCTTTAAAGTGCTTTAAGTTTGATTTTTCGGCCTTTACAATTTCTGAGTTCCATAGATTTTTCACTAAGTCAGAAAGTGATGTTTGATCTGCTTATTAATTCTTGCACATGATCTAGAAACTAAGATTCAATCTCATCAAAGAATTATTAACAATTACTCATGAATTGGAAATTTTCAGGAACCAAATAAGTTTCCTCTCTGTATATTATATAAAC